>JABMCL010000055.1:120000-172500 GCA_018857735.1 Alviniconcha marisindica | reverse complement strand
ATCAACTTGTTTTGTCTTTCTGTTAAGTCCAGTGGGTAGTTTCTGAACTGCTAAGCCTTTAACAACCAAACTTGGTGCAATTCCATGAGCTACAGGGCCTGAGTAGGACTAGGTTCCTATTAATAGAGATTTTCATGATATATATGCTCTCCCCTGCCTCTCCTTGTCTGTGCATTGATTTTTTTATTTTTTTTATTTTTGCACAAGATCCTCTAAACCATATAAATTATAATGATTGCAACCAAACTTTATATGGTGGTGTATTATATAAGCCATTGTGTCAGGGAACAGATGGACGGATGGCTACCTTCAAGGTCAAGATCACACTGAGGATTCGACTAAGAGAAATGACAGCTCTGTATTTTATGTACTGTTAAATTATAAGCAGCAGTAGTATGCCGAAAGTGAGAGAGAACTGCAATGTCTGATGTGAGCAGGAAGGTTGTTCCAGAGAAGAGAACACAGAATGATGTAACCAAAGCCCTTAAGTTTCCATCTTGCACAAGAAAGAGTTTTTTCATCTGAACTGGAATGGAGAGTCTGAGACAGAGTGTATAGTGAGAGACATGATAACAGGTATGGTGGCAGGGTACCATCAGTGAAAGTTATCCTTTCTTTCACTGACTGTGAGTGAAGTGCTTTGAAAAGTTGTCCAACATGTTCATGTCTGCTTTTGCTGAGTGGTTTTGAACTTTTTCAGCCTGGACATCTGATCACACTTGATGTCAGTGAGCAGAGTTGCAGTAGTCTGAGTGACTGATAACAAAAGAACACAGCAGCTGATCAGTGGGTTTTTTCTTGTCAGGATATGGCTAATTCTTCCGATCTTGAGATATGCTGAATGATTGGTGTGGTCACTATGCTTTACCATAGACAGAATAGCATTAGTGTAGACCCAGAGATTTTTTAACATGGGCTTGGAAGAGAATATGATTACCAACTCCTAAGTGGTTATCTTGTGACACGCTGACCCTTCTACAAGATCCAACCAAAAGTGCTTCAGTTTTGTCATTGTTCAGCTTCAACCTATTTATTATGTCATGCATCTCCCAACAGAGTCAACACACTGTGTAAAAAGAGGTGGACATTTTCTGCTGCAACTAGTGCAAGTCAGTTGATGTTGGAATCCTATGCAAGGGTAGGTCAGAGGTCAATGGTATTAACTCTTTCAAACTGTGTTGGAAGCCCACACTGACTGGTTGGAGCTGTGTGTGATTTTACATGACAACATGAGAAACGCAAGGGACACAAATCAGGCAGTGAACGGAAGCTTGTCCATTTTCCTTTGTGTTCCCTTCCTTGAATTAATGATGCAATGATGTGGGTCTATTTTGTGGGTTTTTTTCTCTCTCCATTGCCTGTGCAACTGGCACACTTTCTTGAAAACAACATGGCAGCATCCAGGCAAAGCACAATCAGAACTTCATTAGCCACAGAGTGTGTGAAATTACTTGACTGGGTGTATAGTTTTTGGTTTATCTTCATTGAAAACATTTCTGTAGTAAAACCTACTAATCTCAGTGGGTTTGTGTCAAGACTGTATGCAGAACAGTGTATTTTGTTGAATGGATATGGGTGCCCAAACTGGATTTTTACAACCCCCCCCCCCCCTTCTCCCCACCCCTCCCCTGCATACCTCTTTGGTCATAAATCAACAAAAACCTGTCCTCCTCCTTTCTAAAGGTAAGATATTGTTCTTAAAGTTCACACTTTAATCTATTTAAAACTCTTTGTGGTTATTTTGGGGGATATTTTTCAAAATGTCCCAAAATAGTGTGATTTTAGGGATCCATGCACCCACTTTGACTGTGACCTGATTGAGTTAAAGAACATTTCTTTCGTGTGCTCTCATGTTATGCTATTTTTGAGATGTAAACCACCCCTAAAGAAATGTAATTAACTTTGTGTCTACTCTCATATCAACAAAGCAAAAAAGACAGGGGGAAAATATGTCCATGTACCAAGCAGATGAGTAAGTAAGTAAGTAACTTGGTGTTTTACGCCCAGTCAACCAGTGTGGTTATATCAGGGTGAACCAAGCAGATGAGAATATATATATATATATATATATATATATATATACACACACACACACACACACACATCAGAGGGATATTTGTTTCTTGCTTTTTCTGAAGTTAATAACCAATCACACTTAATTAGTAATCTGTCTCACATGTTACGTAGACATCATCACAAGTGCAAAAGGATATAAGAATCACACACTTGGACTATTGACCAAAAAACTTAATAAACAAGTATGTTCATTACAAAAGCAATGTTCTTTCCACATTTTCTTGATTGGAACCAGTATTGACCCCTGCTTTAGATATAGGGATGGCCAAGAGTGGCAGCAATCTAGTCCACAGTCCCCCAAGCCATATTCTCTGTCTCACATGCTGTGTAAAAGCAAGAAAATCTTTTCACAGTGTCTTACCCTGTCTTGTGATGATGTACCATCAAACTAATTTGGGTTGCAAAAGTTTCAGTATTTCTTAAGTTCTGGTAGAAATGATTGTGGTTTTGACCATGAACATAGCAAAATATTTCTGAATGATTCTCTGGCTGATGATGATGCATCACCATACTAAGTATGATCAATCACAAATATTGTCCGGGCAAACAACCACTGAAGTTCAGAACCTCCACTGTGACCTTGACCTTGAATATAACAAAGCAACCTTTTAACAAGATGCTCCAGCTTATGAACATGCACTGTCAAACTAAGTTGGTTGCCAAAAAATAGCAGTTCAGAACATATAATAGAAATAGTCATGATTTCATTGTATGAACCCAAACTCAGTTACTGTGACCTTGACCTTAAAGATAGCAACCCATTTTTCACACATGACACTCTGGCTTATAATGATGTATCACCATACTGGGTTTGGTTACAAAAGGTTCAACAATTAATAAGATATTATCCAAACTAACATTAATTGAAACATTTAACCTTGGCTGTGACATTGACCTTGAATACAGCAATCCAGTATTTTCATTGGACACTTAATAATAATAATACTAATAATAATGAATACTTAAAGCACCTAACCTGCACAGGCCCTAAGCACTTACACGCTCTTTACAAATACATATTGTCAAAATTCAGTGCATACAACATAAATGCACACACACACACACATGCACACGCATACACACAGACTCTTATTTGCTTATGCTGATCTACCACCAAATTGAGTTTGGTTGCAAAAGACTCATTGGTTTAGAACTAATAAAGGATATAGTAGAAACTGTCATATTTTGATTATATAAGCCCACACTGTGACCTTGACCTTGAAGATAGAATCCCATTTTTTTCGCATGACATTCCGCCTCATGGTGGTGCACCACAATACCAAGTTTGGTTACAAAAGGTTGCATACAAACACTCAGCCGACTGGTGACAAGTATTTGTCATGAGCGTTACCCCTGAAGACACCACAGTGCTTTCCCTTTTGTAGTCAAATAATACACCATACACAGTGCATAAAGAGGTCAAGTGTTGCTGCCGCAAATCAGTTGATGTGGACTCGTGTGATAGGGTAGGTTGAAAGTCAATGGTACTAACAGAAATAGTTCTTTTGTGTGCTTGCATGTTACACCATGTCAACCACCCCTGAAAAAATGACTGTAATTTATTTTGTATCTACTCAGTCTCATGTCATCAAACAAGCATTAAAAATAAGGTGAGATGTGGTTATCTACCAATCAGACGGAAAAAAGAAAGTTCTTTAATTTCTGTTGTGAACAAGTCACAGTGTCGTGATACGCACTCAGAAGTCACCATCGGTAACGGTAACGTACGAGACACTGATTATGTTTTCTTTGTTTGGAGCTGTTTGTATGAAGCAACACACAGTAAATATCATTTGTATGTAAGAACTGGCCACATTATTTCTCATGAAATCTGTTTTTATTCAATTATGAATGATTTCAAGGAAATATCTATTATCAGCTAACCTTTCCTTAGCCACGTCACAAATGACAGCCATGAAAATGTCACAATTTTTACCAAAAAAGACTCACAGCACAAGAAATAATGATGCATTCACAAATTGTGACATTTCCCTTATTTCTCCAAACACATTACATCAGAAATATAGTGGTAATTCATGTTTTAATTTAATTGTTATTTCATTGGGAAAGCAGCACCCTCTTTGGTCCAGTTTTCAGGAGAATGACCCATATATATCACCAGAGGAAGGGGGGAGGGGGGGTGGGGGGGGGAAGCTTTTTTGAGGGTGTACCTTTAGTGTACTTCATGTACCTTGCACACTCATTTTCCATATGACAGTTACTGTAGGAGTGTAGCTGATTCATTTTTGTTGTTGTGTCCCTTGTTGCATATTTGATGTTTGTTGAGTGCTATTAATTCCATTTGTTGATTCCGCACAAATGCTCCAGGCTTCATTCTATTTGAGCTTACTACAATAAGCGAATGTGGTATTTAACTTTGTAAGTGTTTATATTTTGATCCAGTTTTGAGATCGAAAGATTGTTTCATGTTAGATTTCTGTGCACCTGTGTGTCTGGATGTGCCTAAAATGGAGGATGTATATGGGGGCATCTTTTTCAGGGAGTATCTTGGGTAGAGTTTATGTACATTGTATTTATTTGCATGCCAGTTGATAGTTGCTGTATGCAGTTCACACCTCTGTTGTGCCACAAATGTTATATGTGGGACATTTTGATTTTTATGATATATGAGTGAGTATGCTTGGCACCACTGCACATTCCTTACACATTTGTCACTTGGCAATGAAGTTGTATTGACATATATCCAGTCAGAAAAAAATCTGAAACAAAATTGTGGTGTCATTTTTAAAATATTTTTTATAACATGTTCTGTTGACAGTGTTGTACTTCAGGCACCTAACAAAATGTAGAGACATGGTAGAACACACAGTTTGAACATTTTTTTTGAATGTTTCCATGCTAATTTGTGTACTATACTACTAATTTTGGGTGACATTGACCAGTCTGAAGGCCATGGGTGAATTTGGAAATAAAAGAAAAGAAAAAATAACTAATGTTTTTTGTCTTCAGTCACCTGTGTGTTTGCTCTTGTTATTACAGGAAAGAAGAACAAAAGGCTCATCCTGAAGAAGTTGTCAACTCACTAAAGACTTATGCAAGGTCTATCAAACGCAAGTCATCAACCACCAAATTCATGCTTGTTGCCACAACAATCAGAGAATCTGATGAACTGCTAGATTCTGATTCAAAAGATGACCAGGAAGAGGATTCTGTTTTCACTGATGTCGAGGGCAAGACAGTAGCTGTAGCATCAGATAAGGTCAGTATATCCATTTCTCACATGCCTCTGCAACATTCTTCTCATAGACTCATATATATATACCGTGTATGTACTACAGCATTTGACAGCTAGGAGTAGGATGTTCTGGTAAAAGAAAATGAACAATGTTTGGTGAACTTGAAATGAAAGATCAGCCTTTATACATTATCGAATAGGAATCCAAGTGAGCAATTTACCAACACTTCAGGCAAAATATGGAATCTGACTGTTTTAAGGCAAAATGCAGAGAAATCTTAAAATTTTGGTGTTTTTTTGTTGTTGCAATGTCAACGTTTTTTATATAATTTTTGCTCAGTTGAATCTGTGTACTTGCAACTTCATAAGGATTTTTGTGTGTAAACACCATGTTTTATGCAATAAATCGACTTTAATCAGATCAGCCCATTGTGTTTACTTTTTGTCTCAGAAATCAGTCAGAAATGCCAATTTTCAACCCTTGCAGCAGCACATTCAATCAATCAAAGTGCATTATATTGCATAGCAACGGAACTGGCACTATCTCCCCTAGAAGCTCGCTTGATTTCATCAGTTAACTCCTTGCTGTTTACCAAAAACAAGAGCATTTTTGCCCATTACTTTCTGCCGAGAACTTCCATATATGGAAAAGGTGACCCTCAGCTTCTGCCAAATGTGATGTTTTCATTTGTTGGCATTCACACTCGTCAAACTTCCGCTCTACTGATCGTCTGCTACTATCCATGTAGTGTTTTTCAAATTTAAGGTGGAAAAATGGTTTAAAAAAAGCAAGCAGCAGCCAAACACAAACAGAATCGAAGAGAACAGTAGGCAAGAAAGCTTGACTGCACAGATGCTGAATTGCGACAGCAGTATGGTGTTGTAGTAGATGAACCATTGTCATGTGTCATGCTTCTTCATGTGGCACTTTTCTTGGTGGAAAAACTGGGTCCCAGTTCAAAAAAACAATCTTCTGAAGTGATATCAAGTGCTCAGAACAGTGCTGAAAAGGTTTCTGCTGATGCACTGGACCACACGCCTGTTTTTGAACCAGCTCTGGCTGCAGAAAGGGCTGTTGTTGACATCGGTGAACTTTGCGCACTTGTCAGAACTCTTAGCTGCTCTCAGTGCAAGCAAGACTCTCTTTCTTTGGCAGTTGACACCAAAAAGTTGAGGGGATTAGCTGTTTATGCCTTGGTGTATTGCAGCACATGTGAGCAAACTGTATGCAAACAGTATCTAGCTTCCAGAGGTGAAGGGGGTGACAGGTCTTTTGTGATCAACAGACAGATTATGTTTCCATCCCTTGTGTGTGGTTTAGGTGCATCAGTGTTAGGTGCATCAATGTTGAATAACTTTTGTGAGAACATGGACCTACAAGGACTGCACCACAAAACCTTCTACCAGAAAGCCAACAACCTGTATAAACAACTAGATCAACTTGAACAGCATGTGCTTTCTCAGACATTGCAGTTTGTGTGCAAAGTGCATGCAAAGTGCATGCTGAACATTTTGGTATTTCACTATCAGATGATGATGTGCTTGACATTTCAATGAGCTTTGATGGAACATGGCTAATCAGAGGGCACGATTCCCTTATAGGAGTGGGCATGTGTGTTGATGCTTATGTGATGTGCACCTACTGCCAGATCTGCGAATTGACAGGAAATGCCCTATACCAGGAAAAACCCATGGAGTATGCTGCATGGTTAGTTCACATTGAATCTGAGGAGGACTGTAGGCGTGACAAAAATTTCACTGGTGAGTACACTGATGTGAACTGAGTGACATTTGATGAAAGCACATGTCTAGTAAAATGAAGTTTAAAAAATAAAAACACATGACTAACAACAGACAGTTCATGTTCACCTCCTTTCAGGATATGGCTGGCATGAAAATGGGGGACAGGGGAGCATAGTCAATATGATGGCTGCATTAAGACAGCAGTGCATTTGGCAGTTTTATCATACTAGGAATGACATACAGTGAAAGAGTTTGAACAGAAGCTGACTCTGGGCAAAAAAATCCCAGAACACCGATACATGGATTGCAAGTCCCCCATCTTAACCTGGTGCCACTGAGTCTGAGGTCCCCCCCACCCCCAATATTATAAATATATATAGGCTTTTTAATGCGCCACAGGTTATGTGTTGTAAACATTTACCTGGTAATCAATACCAGCATGAACGTACTTCATTTACAGTGTACACTCATTTGCTAAATCAGTTGGTGTATTTCATTCTGATTCAGTAAAAAGAAGAAAACTGTACATATCACAGTAATCAGTAACCAGTACATATCACATATCCAGTGTAATTTGTTTACATTTTTTATTTTTTTTAAATCTCTCTCTCTCTCTTTTAAACAAACCAAACAAGCCAAACAAGCCAAAAAGTTATTCATTTATTTGTTTTGTGCTCTAGCAGTGCTAGAGCACAAAACAAATAAATGAATAACTTTTTACTGCTAGAGCACAAAACAAATAAATGAATAACTTTTTGGCTTACCTATGGAAAAGATGTTACTGACATATAAAGTAACTACATTTCTGCAGCAAACTAGTGAGTAATATGTTTTTCAGGAACATCAGGGATGATGGAAGTTGAAGCAGCACGTGTCCTGTGACAGGTTTCTGTTCAACAAGCTGCGCTATGTCACAATGCTGTCAGATGGTGATGCTAAGACCTTCAATGAACTCAGTAAAATTAAGCCTTATGGGGAAGGCATTGAGATCGAAAAGGAAGAATGGTGTCTGGGGACAGCCCTGAGAAATCTTGTGTCTGACTGCAAGAAGAAAGGCATGATCATGGGTGGCTGAGGCAGAGGTTGGCTCGAGCAGAACACCATTCAGAAGCTCACCATCTATTACAATCAAGCGATCCATGGGAACAAGACAGCAGAGAGCATGAAGAAAGCAGTGCTAGCTTCTATCTGTTCAAATTCTTTCAGTGTCTGTCATCCCTAGTATGATAAAACTGCCAAATGTACTGCTGTCTTAATGCAGCCATCATATTGACTATGCTCCCCTGTCCCCCATTTTCATGCCAGCCATATCCTGAAAGGAGGTAAACACGAAGTGTCTGTTGTTAGTCATGTATTTTGTATTTTTTTAACTTCATTTTACTAGCCTATATACTGAGAGCAACCTGAGCCATGAATACTGTCCCACAGGACCCACATCATGGTGTTTCTATCCAGAAGCACTTGCCAGTCATCAGGTCCCTGGTTCCCAAGAGATGCTAGTACACACACCACTGAAACGTGACAAGCAGCATGAACATCTTATGCTGATTTACAAGAGGCTCACTGAGGAATGGCTTCTTGCGAGATGTGTGTCTGGCAAAACACAGAATGCAAACCAGTGTTTGCACAGTCTCATTTGGAGTCATTGTGCAAAAGACAACTTTGCATCTTGAACTAGTTGAAGGCGAGTCCATTTTGCTGTTCTGCAGGCTGTTCAGGAGTTCAATTTGGGTGCTTCTGCAGCACAGGGGACTGCCTGATTCTTTGGATTCTCTCCTGGAGCAAACATGAAGAGACTTGCTGCAAGAAGAGTAAATAAACGGTTGTCCAGCAGCTTGAAGAACCAGAAGGACAAGCAGAGCAAGAGATGTGATGCTGTGCGGGCTGCATGACAGAAAAGACTGGAGGAACTCCTTGAGTTTGGGGGGGGGTCCTGCATATGTTGCAGGGTGGGTGATGTCCTTCAATCCAGAGAAATGCCAGGCTCTCCACGTCACCAGAAAGAGGAAACCACAAAAGGGCACATACCATCTTCATGGCCAAGATCTCAAGACCACTGAGACGTGAAGTACCTGGGTGTCGCCATCTCCCAAGACATTAGCTGGGACACCCACAGTACCAACATCACCAAGAAAGCAAATCAGACTCTTTTCTTTTTTTGTCGGAATCTGAAAGTTGGCTCAGTATCCATCAAAGAGTGAGCCTACGAAGCCCTTGTCAGACCAGTCCTTGATTACACCAGCCTTGCGTGGGATCCCTACACTGCCAAAGACATCGGCCGAGTTGAGAGAGTACAACGCAGAGCCACCCGCTGGGTGGTGAACTATCATCGCCAGTCAACCAGTGTGGAGCAGATGTACTCCCAACTCCAGTGGGCCCCACTCAGGGACAGTAGGTGGATCACAAGGCTGGCAACCTTCTACAAATACCACCAAGGGGAGGTTGCCATCAACACACTATATAGCCTGACCCTCAATCCACCAACAAGAGTCACCCGCCAGTCCCATCAGGCAACATACCTACTTCCTGCTTGCAAGACCTCTTACAGAAAGGAGTCCTTCTTTCCCCGCACCATCAGTGAATGGAACAGTCTTCCACCAGAGGCAGTAACAGTGCTCTGCCCTCGGTGGAAACTTTCTAGTCCCGGATATAGCTCCCCCTCCCCACCCCCCCCCCCCCCCCCCACTCCCCCGTTGATGCTGATCTTCAGGGCAGGTGCAGCAAAATCATTTCTAAACTGATAACCCCCCTGAAGTACATGTCAGAATCCTCACAATGATGATGTTGGACATCTCTGAAAGAAGGACAATTCTAGAAAGGGATATGCTGTGTCTGTCAGAGGGTGGCTGCAAAAAAGGTGTAGCTATTGAGTTTGTCTCTGTGCATAGTAATACATTGTAGAGAGGCCTTTCTTATCTTTTTGCTCAGTTTTCTCAGTTTTACATTTCCGTGGTATGTGGGTACTTCTGTTTCTGAGAAATGAGTTGTGATTTTCATAAAATTTGGCACACGTTACTTATAGTTGCTTCTACAAGATGACAAGAGCTTTTGGGGGAATCTTTATTTGTTTACATATACTGTCCATTAAAACCTTAGCATCACAAAAGATGTCACTAAACATATGAAAGCCAATTATTTATTGCCAAATGGAAAACAGAAATTTCTCCCATACTTTGCCTTTAAAAAATTAGCAAACAAAGTAATGGGCCCTGTCAATTTCACTGAGTACCTCAGTGGTTCAGCTGTTTGTGGAGATCAGCTAAACAAATGTTTTACTGCAACAACATGCAGATATATCTCCTTAACTTCTTCAGAGAGAAAATTATACCAAATCTGTGAGAAAACCAAATGGCAAGAAACTGGGAATTCCAAAACCGCACAAAAGGAATATTAATTTGATATGCCAATACAAAACATGCAAATTTTGAGACTAAACCCCTTTATCAAGTTATAAAACAACAGTTGAATGGTAAAAAATGAAAAATACATTTATATCCAGTTTCAGTTATGGCGTATTCTGAGTGCTGGGAAGAATTAGAAGAGCTAGAACAGAACATGACAGACAATAACATGGAAGCCGGTGGTGATGGACAAGCAGACATTGAATCTCTCGACCATGACATATCCAAAGTAGAAAAACATCAGGACCAGACAAGATCATAAGTGAATTCTTAAAGAATTCTGCTGGTAGTGTGGTTCCATTTTTAGTTATAGGTATTTATATATACTGTTCTTCTCCTCAGTTTTACACACACACACATATATATATCATCTTTTAAAGCCAAACTGAAAACCTTCCTCTTCTCACAGTATTTCCATCCTAACTAATATCAGTATCCAGTTTCTGCTACAGTCATTGTGTGTGTGTGTGTGTGTGTGTGTGTGTGTGTGTGTGTGTGTGTGTGTGTGTGTGTGTGTGTGTGTTTATAGTGCGTTTTTTTTGGTGTGTGTGTGTGTTTTTGTTTGTTTTGTTTGTATAATACTTTATGTAAATTGTTTTGGTAGGACTATGCTCTACATGTGTATAGAATATCATATTTAGGTTAATATATATTGTGAGCACTCAGGGTGTTGATGAGCACATGATAAATGTACATTATTATTATTTGCTACAAGTAATAAATCTGTTTTACTTTGTCTGGCAACATTTGATGCTATTAGTGCAAAGAGAGATCAGCTCAAGCACATATAAACACTGGTGGGATTTTGTCTAAAATGTGGGGAAGGATACACTCATACACTCCTATGGAAGTAGCAATGTGTCATATTCACTTGGTCACTGTATTTCTAGTGCTATTAACTGCATGATACAAGAATATGTGAAATAAAGTGGAGTTCAAGAATAACTGAAAGTTGTATGCAAATATTTCTAATAACTTGAAGGTTTTGAATATCAGTGAAAATGTTGATTATTTGTTGATAAACTTTGATAAAAGAACACACACAAACACACGCATGCGCATGCATGCATACACACACACACACACATACACACACACACATACTGATTTAGTTTCAACGCTTTCTAAGCAGTTTAGAGGGCATGTTCGCTGGGACCATGGCCTTTTTGTTTGTTGAGAGCATCAATATTTGATGTACTGTCTCGGACTAGTAAATGTCTAGAATATGAAGGCACTGGTTTGCTCTTTTTTGTCTCAAATGACTTTTGTTGTTGTTGTCTTGCCTGTTAATCCAAACAGACATTAGGGGTAAACAAACATATTAATGGTAAACAGGTCTGCATGCATACAGGCATGCACACACACTCCCTTACACATACTCGCACCCACTGACCCATGCATTCACTCCAACACCAACACACCTAAACAATAAACATTGCTGTGCAGTCTGACAAGCTGCTGCACAGGCCCTACTCATCAGTTAATTACTCCATTCACAATGCTTTTATCATGTGGAACAAGCTCACTCCAGTCATTCCCATGGATGTCACTCCAGCAGACGTCATTCCAATAGATGTCACTCCAGTGGGTGTTACTCCAGTGCAATGGACCCCATGGCGTGCACTGGATCCCCTACCAACCTTATCACCATCACTGTTAGAAATGCCAGAGGTTCGGCAGACGGCAGACAAGGAAACTGTGCATACTAGAACTGCTTGCTCTGCCTAGCTGACAGTTTCATCAAGCCTATGTGGATCACTGTGATAAGTGGGGTACCATGAAAGTCAGATGTCAGTTTGCTTTCAAATTCAGTACTTGATAATATGTAGAACAGAGAGAGGTGTGTGTAGAACAGAGAGAGGTGTGAGTTGTGTAAGCAGCATACAAAGTCTTGACTGACTTAAATGTCAGACACAGCCCCCTGTATCTTCTGTGTATTGTATACACAGGTGTTTTAATGTGCTCTTGGTATGCTGTGTAATTTTCTTCAGTTTGTGGTCAAGAAATGTCTGACTGTCTTTCATTTGTGATAATTAATATTTTTTTGACTCAGGATGTGGATGATGCAACAGATGGAGTGGCGCAACTGAGGTCAGCTGATAACACTGATGAAGATGATGGTCAAGTGGTGTCACGGCGACCCAGGACACAAAAGCCTATGACAGATGCTGAGATCAATAAGATTTTAAGTATGTTTGATGTTAATGATTTGTTATTAATATTTGACCTACGTATCCTAGCATTTATTAGTTACATATTTTTATTTTAAAAATACAGTGTTTTTCATTTGTGCTTATGCAAATTTTGTAATGCTAGAGAAAAGTACGAAAACGAAATAAAAAAAGTAGGATATTGAACAAGAATATGCTTCAATGTGTTATTTAATATGATAAAATATATTTTATAGACAACTGGGCATGGTGGTTGAATTTATTGTAGGTTTAAACTGCATATAAAAAAGCTTCCAGAACTTTAGAAAGGCATTGCAATGTATTGAAAGCAGACTAGAGGCAGATGATAGAGCTGTGGATTACTGCAGATTACAAATAACAAACACAAGTTGTGTAAGTTTTGTCATAGCTAGCTTGTCAGGACTCATTAGCTGTGGCAAAATTTGAATACAAGTGGTTTTTATTTCAAGTTAATCCACAGAGAAAAATCACTGTGTAAGCTATTTATAACATATTTGTGGATTATGAATCCAGATCAAACTTTGAATCAAATACAAATGTATGTCCACTTCTGTTCTGAGTGTGTTTCACTCTATTAGCTGAATCCACAACAAAATCAGATTCAACTACATTCTCACCTTAATCTTACATTCCACAGATGCATCCACCAAAGCAGATAAATTCAGTGGCAAGGTGCATTTTGCAGTTATCACAGTTTTTAAATTTGCTAGTGACCTATGCTTGTCATGATTAATTACATTAAAAGATGTTCTTATGTGGCCATGACACTAAAGTCCTCATCAGTTTTTTTAAGCTCCATGCAAAACATTTAATGATTGTATGTCATAAATCAATCACTTCCTCCTCCCCCCCCCCCCCCCCCCCCCAACACACTTGAATAGTTGGCTGTTTTGTAAATGATGTTTTTAAAGTCTATGATCAAAGTCTAAAGAGTTCTGTAAGGTATTTGTATTTCATTACATGATCCTGAATTTGCAAAAGACTTACAACTGTTGAAGAAGAAAAAAGGACTTATTTCTTGATCTGCAATCTTTAGGATTATGGGGCAACCAATTTTTAGTTCTTGAGTAGGCATAATCTTGTGAATTTGACCTTTGTTTCAGTCAGTCATCTAACACTAAACCAAACACATAAACTACTGTAATTCAAGGAATGAGTGAACAACTGCTGGTGACGTTGACAAAATAGAACAGCTCTGGGGAAATGTACTCACCTATATGATGACACATAAAGAACAATTGAAAATACAAGAGCTTTCGACCCATGGTCTTCATCTGGTGTAGAAGAGAGATAGAAAATAATAAAAGAAGAAGGGAGTAAAGAAGAAGATAGACAAGAAGTTGAAGTAAAACAATTTTATGGATCTAAACATAGATTTAAAATGACATCAAAATGACGACAATTAGGAAGAGCACGATCTACCCAGTTACTTCCAGATCCCTCATGGTTCATCTGGATGACATCTGCCACAACCACAGCAAACCTGTAGCCCACCACTTTAACTCTGCCAATCATACCATTGCGGATGTCAAAAGTTAAAGGCTTATGGCAGTTGCATGGGGACTCCTTTCAGCGAAAACACTTGGAGTCATAAGACTGGGCACCATGTCCCCTGGTGGACTGAATGAAATTTTTTCAAATTTCCTGTAGCCTTTCTAAATTACACGTTGTTGCTCAGCAGGTGGAATAGGTGTGTGTGTGTGTGTGTGTTCATAATTATGTGGGTAGATCATGCTCTTCCCAATTTTTGTCATTTTGATGACGTTTTAAATGTACGTTTAGATCCTTAACATTGTTTTACCTCAACTTCTTGTCTGTCTTCTTCTGTACTTCCTTCTTCTTTTATTATTTTCTATCTCTCTTCTACACCAGACGAAGACCATGGGTTGAAAGCGCTTGTGTTTTTAATTGTTCTTTACATGTCATCTTATAGGTGAGTACATTTCTTTAGAGCTGTTCTGTTCTACACTGTAATTCAGTCTAAAACAGAACCAGGCCCAGAGCATGTGTGCAGAATCAACAAACAAGGAAGTAATCAACACTTGAAAAATGTCACACAAACACAACAACAAAGACCTGGGTTGCCTACAGTAACTCTCACCTGGCATATGAGTAAATGCAAGGTACAGAAACTCCACCAGAGGTGCATCTTCAGGAGGGGATATACCTCTGCTGGAGTTACCCTGAGGAGAATGTATCTCTGGTCTTTACAGAGGATACCAGGTGCCAGATGAGAGTTACTGTAGGCAACTCAGGTCTTTGTTGTTATTTTTGTGTGACATCTTTCAAGCACTAATTAACTCCTTTGTTTGTTGATGATGCCACTGCAATTCAGCCAATTACTTGTCACCAAAACACATTCAGGATTATCACCTTATGTTCTTTTGCATTACTTTCTGTATCAGATCAGCTAAAAAAACACTAAAAAAACATGTATATTGTAATAAAAATGGACGTACGCAGCAATGCTTTTATTTTTCAGTTGATTAATATACAGTGGTTTACTTCACAGAAAGTAGTGATGAAGAACAAGTGATAATTCCACATGTTGTTGGTAAGTTTTAGTGGCAGTTGATTGGTTAAATCACAGTTGATTACCAATTCGTTGATAGATCACTGGCTGAAGTGTGGGTCAGGTTGAGTTCATAAGGCCTACTATTTTGGCTGAACACATTGTCAGATTAATTCACCAAATTTTTGCAGTTCCTGAACTCTTGCTTCACATGGCGTCAATCATCAGCTTGCACAGTTAAAGTTGTTTGCAAAAGTTAGGATTATAGGATAAAGTACCAATACAACAGAACAAATTCACAGATGTTGTTTGCAAAGATGGCCAAAGAAGAAAAGAAAGATGAATAAAAGAAAGGGAAATGATGTTTTCAAGGAAACTAATCAGTTACGGTGTGAAGTCATGATGTGTCTGACTTCAGTTTTGTTCAGGTTCCAAAGAACTGACAAAGATTGTTGATTTGCAGTGTGGCCAATTATATGGCATGCCATCAATTTGGAAAACTTGCAGACATGGATTCACTAAAAACCACCACTGGAATTTTAACTTTTTTTTTTTTAAATCTGTAAAAATAACCATAAGGTGTTCGCAGAATTTCAAAGTTTGTAATGTTATTTGTGTTGATCACAATAATGTTGGGGTTCTCTTTTATCCAATACACTAACACATGGCTGAGTCACAAGGCATTCTTTATTACTAGAGACATAGACGTATAACAACTAGCACAGAAGACAGAGGAACATGTGATGGGTAGCAGGAACAAAGAGCAAGTGGCAGGCCAGTGTGTGAGAAGCAGTGAAGAGAGGGGAAGGGGGTGGCTCTGGGGCATGTCACTACTGACCACACTAATGTCAGTCTGGAAGCTGCTATCAGGTTGTTTATGTGTTGGGGTGGGAGCATCCAGTTCCAGACTGTAGGGCAGTAAGGGAGCAGAGGCTAAGTGTGAAATAGGACTATACCATTACAGGTGTGACTTTAGATCCATTTGAATCTTATTTGTTGTGGATTCAACTAACAGGGTGAAACTGAAAGGGCACACTCAAAAGATGGGGGACTTTCGATTCAGAATTTTGATTTTGATTCCTATCATGAATGGCTTACACAATGGGTTTTCTTCATGGCTTACTGCACAATAAGAAATATGTGTATTTTGTCATAGCCTGCTCATCAGGACTTGTTGGCTACAACAAAAATTACATAACTCATGTTTCTTATTTCTCAGTAAACCACTCATCCTCTGTGTGTGTGTGTGTGTGTGTGTGTGTGTGTGTGTGTGTGTGTGTGTGTGTGTGTGTGTGTGTGTGTGTGTGTGTGTTGCTTATGTAAGTTCTATTTAACATCATTAATGATGAAGTTATCTTCCTCTGCATCCAAGTAAAAACTGTTTAAAAAAATTTGACCTGTTCAGAATGATATCCAGGCATGCACCTCTTCTTTTCTTCTTAGCCTCATCCTGACCCAAGTAACTTTTCGTAGGTGACAGGATGATATCCGCTTGCTAACTCCTCTTAGCCCATCTCAACGTTTTCTTGCTTGACTTGTACAACACATGTCCCCATGAGATATTGGACTGCCATGCTCCACTTGTCTGTAGGCTACCAGCCCCTGAGATCACCAGTAAGATTAGAGAGGCAAAGCATCAGCTGAGGCTGCTTAGAAGGTCTCCAACCTCACCATATGGTTCCATCAGATTTACATATAGAGCATGGCAACAAGTTAAGGGATCTGTAATGCTCTGCAAAGAGGCAACACTTTGCTTTCACGTGGAGAAATGTTCATCCACCAAAGCTGTGTACCACCTTTTACTCTAAAGCCCAGTCTCACTCTGAGAACATTGGTCAGCCAAGGCTGTGTACAACATTTGCTGTCAGTCTCACTCTGAGAACATTGGTCAGCCAAGGCTGTGTACAACATTTGCTGTCAGTCTCACTCTGAGAACATTGGTCAGCCAAGGCTGTGTACAACATTTGCTGTCAGTCTCACTCTGAGAACATTGGTCGACCAAGGCTGTGTACAACATTTGCTGTCAGTCTCACTCTGAGAACATTGGTCAGCCAAGGCTGTGTACAAAATTTGCTGTCAGTCTCACTCTGAGAAATGCTGGTCAACCAAGGCTGTGTTCAACATTTGCTGTCAGTCTCACTTTGAGAAATGCTGGTCAGCCAAGGATGTGTACAACATTTGCTGTCAGTCTCACTCTGAGAAATGCTAGTCAACCAAGGCTGTGTACAACATTTGCTGTCAGTCTCACTCTGAGAACATTGGTCAGCCAAGGTTGTGTACAACATTTGCTGTCAGTCTCACTCTGAGAAATGCTGGTCAGCCAAGGCTGTGTACAACATTTGCTGTCAGTCTCACTCTGAGAAATGCTGGTCAACCAAGGCTGTGTACAACATTTGCTGTCAGTCTCACTCTGAGAAATGCTGGTCAGCCAAGGCTGTGTACAACATTTGCTGTCAGTCTCACTCTGAGAAATGCTGGTCAGCCAAGGCTGTGTACAACATTTGCTGTCAGTCTCATTCTGAGAAATGCTTATCAACCAAAGCTGTGTGCTGCAAAGTGACTGGTGAAGTCCATCAAAGTAAAGCCACAACTTTACCAAAGTTTGTTCTGCCCTATGACCTGCCAGAGACTTCAGGGCATGTAAATACCTCCATTAACAAAGTTGGGTTTGGGGACAAGTCCTTGAATCATCATTTCCATCTAGTCTGGCTTTGTCCAGAAGATATCATCTGAACCGTCCAACCCTTTGCAGCCAACTGTAGCATGATGGTGTATATTTATGGGGCAGAGTGTAGTGCAAAAGAATTGGTTGCTGTCTTGAAGGTCAAGGTCTCAGGGCTTACATACAGTCAAAATATAACTGTTTCTACTGTATATTCCGAACTAATGATTCTTTTGCAATCAAACTTAGATTGGTAGTAGGTCATCATAAGCCAGGTGTCCAGTGAAAATAGTGGATTGTTGTGTTCAAGGTCAAGGTCACAGCAAACATTCAAAATTTAAACTCCTTTTTGTTTGGACAATATGTTATATTATTCTGAACTGCTGAACCTTTTGTAACCAAACTTGCTGATCTAAAGTTACCATTAAGTTACCGTCCAAAGCAAAGCAAAATAAAACAAAAGGAAATTATATTTTACTTACAGTTTAACAACCAACACATTGTGTGTCCTAGTCAGGAAGTCCATCAAAGCACTCAACAGGTTAAAAAGACTGCTTATTTTTTCTAGTAGGACAGTAAAAATATGTGATTTTTTTTTAGAGTAAACCTCTTTTTCAAGCAACAAACAGTTAATCTGCAATAATGAAGGAAATGAAATGACTCAAGTTTCAGTTGCTTCACTTGCAGAAGAACCTTAAGTTAGAAAGCGCTGATAGAACCAAAATAGTCTATTGTATTTTCTGAACTGCTACATCACAATGGTTCATCATCATAAACCAGTGAAAAGATTGGTCAAGGTCACAGCAAAACTTCACTGAATGTTTGTCCAGATGGTATCTTCTGAACAGTTTAACCTTTTAGCCAAATGTAGTATGTTGAAGCATTGTCAAGAGCCAAAGTGTTGCAGAAATATTGTTTTGCTATTGTCAAGATCACAGTCAGGGCCCATATAGTCAAAATAAGATTTCTTCTTTTTCTTCAGAGCTGCTGATTCGTTTGCAATCAAACTTAGTATGATCATGCATCATCACAGGTGGAGTGCCTTGTGAAAATATTTGATTGCTGTGGTCAAGGTCACAGTGATTGCTCAAAACCCAATAGAATGTTTGTCAGTCCTGTATTTTCTGTACCACTGGTATGTTTATAACCAAACTAGATCTGTGGATGTACTATCAGTATTACTAATAACCAGACCTGGTGGGATATAGTACACTGACAGTAACAGTGACTTATAGTATCTAGGCATCAGCAGGGGGTATTTTACCATTCAAGGTAACAAAACTTATTATTGTCACTGGCTTAAACATGATCATTTGAGGTAAGCAGTGTGAGGGTGTTGTGAAGGAAAACTTCTTGACATTGTCTTATAAATTTATAGAAGTAGCAGACCCAATGTTTGGGTCTGAAATACAGTTGTGTCGTTTGATGGAAGTTTGTAACTTGTTTTCAGAGGAACTAGCTTCCCCAGGGGATCCACATGACAAGTATTTCATCCAAAAGAAGCTTGGAGCTGGGTGAGTTGAAGCTCTGTTCATTTGTTTTGCTTTACTAAAAAAATAAGTGAAAAGAAATCATGAATCAAGTTGCCCCAGTCTTCATCATTCCATGTTTGTGGATGATTCAGTGTGGCAAAGTCCAACCCAGGCTTTCAGATTGAGAGCTAACTGGTAACATTTTGGCAAATTTTCTTGGCAAATCTTACTCAGTCTGTCCATACTTTCATTGACAAAACTACAATAAGTAGGTTCCACTTTCTTGTGAGAGAGAGAAGGAGGAAGTGGGCATTGGGATTAGTCATCAGTACATTTATTTTCGTGATCATTGCTTCTAGATTGACCTTGCTCATCACAAAAAACGATTGGCAGGGAGATTACAATCTTGCCAGTTTGACTTGTAATTGAATTTAGACTCCTGTTGGAAAGAAAACGATTGCCCCAAAATAAAAACAAAACATGATTTCATGTCACATTAGTGACTGCTGTGTTCATTTGTTTTGCTTTACTAAAAAAAATGAGTGAAAAGTAATCATGAATCAAGTTGCCCCAGTCTTCATCATTCCATGTTTGTGGATGATTCAGTGTGGCAGAGTCCAGCAACTGTGCTGTCTGTGGGCCAGAAACTTTTTCTTCTTTTTTTAAATTCAGAACTGGCACTCCATTTTTTGAAAGTTTAAAAAACAAAAACAAAAACAAACAAAAATCTGACAGTTTGAGTGATTCTGCATCCGCCATTCCAGTTTGAGTTTTGTCACAGTTTTGTGTGATGTCTTTTGAGATAATTCCCTCATTTGATGATTTTTTACACACACACACACACACACACACACACACACACACACACACACACACACACACACACACTTGTATACACTCATAGGATCGCATGCACTCACACTGATGGACGTACAATGCCCCACCCCTGTACCAACCCACAAACAAGAATTATATATAGATGAAGTGAGCAAGTGTGCTTTGACAACCTTTGTACATGTTTTCACATTAATCCCATCTCAGTTATCATATCCATGCAATTTCATTAACTGTACTGCTAGTAAACTGGGAACTGGAGCAGACAAGGTTTTTGTTTTGAAGCCCTGTATTTAGCATGACATCACAGAGCCATCACACGTTGCACACAAGATTCATATCTATTTTTTCCCCATTGCATTTTGACTGCCTGTTGTTTTTTGTTACCTATTCCTTTTTATGCACCAAGCCATGTGTATTATAATTTGGCATCTTAGAATGTGTACATACTGTTTATTAAGATGCAGGATTGAGCTCAATCAGTAGCCAATGCCTCGCTCTCTAAACATGAGTAGGTTTATTTTTATAACCGTCATTTGCATGTTGGCACAGCCTTCTCTGTTTAGTAGTGAATCATTGTTTTGACTTGATTAAAGTGATTCTGTGTTGATCAGTGCTTTGTAGTGTAATATTCTGCTTAAATGGCTTCATGTTTAGTGTTTATTTTTGGTCAGAATTAAATATTGTGTACTGTAGAAACTCAGTTTTATTAGTAGACTACTTGCTATCAGCGATGCTGCAATAAAATAATGTCCCAGATGAATGGTCATGCCAACTGTTTTGTGGCTAGACTTTAAATGTGTCTTGCTCCTCACACAGAACGTTATATTATAATTGTTATGTAACATTTTAATCATCCGAGCGTGCACCTTATTCTGATGTAAGTTTTATTAACATTAGTATTTTATAGACTTTGGTAGCTGAAATTTAGTCATACAAATCTGTATGTAAACAAGTGCAAGCCACACTTCCCACGCATTTCATGTTTTTCATGATTTAATCAGTCTAGTTATTGTTGAGAAAATTGTATTCATGCAGGCTGAGGAAACATAAATGTCATCCATTTTGTGGTCCAGAGGGCTGATTTGATTGTAGTGAGAGCGCGTTTTCTTTGTGGCCCGTGCCACACTGTTACCTATGTGTGCGAGTGAGCATTTTGTGGGTGCTCAAAAATTGTCTGTTGCGAAATAAACTCTGACTGCTGTATGCCTGAAATCTTCTGTGGTCTCGTCTTTGCCTGACCTTGCTGCCTGTCACATTCTTCCTACCACTCCACACCATCACAATAACAGCAAATGCCAGCCTGGGTTTGGGGCTTTATTCTCAGTCTTGCAAAGTCTGTGGGCATCCAAAATGATTCAGCCTGGTCAAACCTCAGTACGCACAAAGTCAGTGTCAGCACATTCCCCTGACGTCCAGTTTGGAGGATTGTGGAATTTGGTACTCAACTCTGATTGGTTGTCGCCATGTGACTGAGGATAAACAAAAGGGGTGTATTGTATTCATGTATATGTATCACTAGCTGACATTAAAGATACGAGGAAAACAGCACTAACAGGAAGAAGAAAAAAGAAAGAAAAGATATTGCTGTGAGGGAAATAAGATTTGTTAGATTCACAGGCCTGTCTATGTTAAAAAAAGGGAGAATTCTTATGCACATTATGTATGTGTTGTGGATGTTGCAAGTACACAGTACTTTTACTTAACTTTATTTCTGTGTGTATTGGGTCCAAGTGTTTAATTAAATAACTGCTAGGATGGTGGCAGTTTTAATTTGTTTCACATATTTTGCTTCCCCCCACCCCCACTACCCCCAGAAAAGAAATGGCAATAACAGAAACTATGTAAAAATTGGGGGGGGGGGGGGGAGGGGGGGTCACCGCCTGCCCTGTGATGATTTTTTTTTTTTTTTTTTTAAATGAAGACTGCCAATTAATCTTCAGACAGGAAAACTATTTTCGGCCAGATTTTTGTGGGCATACAAGGAAAAGTGCTTGGTCTCCTAAGAAATGCACTACAATCATACGTATTTATTAATCCAAGACTAATTTTGCAACAAAGCTACAACTCACAAAAACATGAAAGACAGATGAGAACTAAACCATTTTTAGGATCTACCGTCCCATTTCTAACCTTCCATTTCTGTCCAGAATTCTTGAAAAAGTCGTTCTCCACAAACTTCTCGCCCATCTCCAAGAAAACAACCTCAGCAATCTCTTTCAGGCAGCCTATTGAGCAGGACACAGCACTGAGACCGTTTTATTACGTATTGTAAACGATATTCTCTCCGCTCTGGACAATGACAACATTTCTGTTCTTCTTTTGTTGGATCTTTCTGCCGCTTTTGACACTATTGACCACCAAATTCTCCTCTCCCGCCTGAACTCTGTTTTTGGCATTCAGTCTACTGCACTCCAATGGTTTCACTCATACCTCTCAGACAGATATCAGTCCACTTCAGTCAATAACTCATCTTCGTCACCATCACAGCTCATGTACGGTGTGCCTCAGGGCTCAGAACTGGGGCCCATTCTCTTCGTCCTGTACACTACACCTCTCTCCGATATCATAGCTAACTACTCTGTAAACCATCAGCTTTTCGCAGATGACACACAGCTCCAGAAATCAGCTCCTCTCAGTGAAGTGACCAACCTCACCAAAGAACTCAGTGCATGCACAGACGACATAAAAACATGGATGACTGAAAATCAGCTCAAACTGAACGACGACAAAACAGAAGCTCTTCTCTTTCCCTTTTTGTCTTCCTTGAAACCTTCTACCGTTCCCCTCCCTGACTCGATTACTCTTGGCTCTCACAACATCCCCTTCTCTGATTCTGCCAGGAACCTTGGATTTATTCTTGACTCAAAACTGTCCATAAAGAAGCACGTCATAAAAATCTGCCAAACTGCTTATTTCGAGCTTAAAGGCATTAGTTCAATCTGCATGTTTCTCACTGAAGACGCAACCAAGACTCTTGTTACTTCCTATATCCTTTCACGGCTTGACTGCTGTAACTGTCTCCTCATGGGTACACCTAATTCTGTCATCCAACCTCTCCAGAAAATTCAGAACTTTGCTGCAAGACTTGTTCTCTTGGCACCCCATGACCAACACTCAACACCTCTCCTGGAAAAACTGCACTGGCTTCCCATTTCAGAATGTATTAAGTATAAAGTCGCTTGTATGTGTTTCAGTGCTATAAATGGTTCTGGTCCTGCTTACCTCTCTGAACTGCTGCATGTCTACACTCCATCTCGTACACTACGCTCTTCTTCTAACACCCGCATGCTGGAAATCCAACAATACTAACGCAAGACTCATGGCTTCCGCGCCTTCTCTTGCTTTGGACCCCACATTTGGAATTCACTCCCACAAGACCTTAGACACTGCTCAACCCTGTCATCCTTTAAAGCCAAACTGAAACCTTCCTCTTCTCACAGTATTTCCATCCTAACTAATATCAGTACCCAGTTTCTGCTACAGTCAGTGTGTGTGTGTTTTTTGTGTTTTTTTTTAAAATAATACTTTATGTAAATTGTTTTGGTAGAACTATGCTCTGCATGTGTATAGAATATCATATTTAGGTTAATATGTATCATGTGAGCGCTCAGGGCGTTGATGAGCACATGATAAATGTACATTATTATTATTATTCAGATTAAACTGATTTTGTACAGCATGTAGAACATTTTGTTAGTGGACTGTTTCACACAAGGAATACACTTCCCATGTGGGCCATCACTACGGCCTGCAGTGTCACTCACTTGACTGCTGTCTTTGTCAGTTTTCACAGACCAAAAGAGATAAAAATGAATGTTGTCTGTACCATGGTACCATGATTGTACACTATCCTGCTCAAAGGTGGAACCAAAAATTAAATGTATGAATGCGGTAAGCTGACTGAGGGAGACATCAGTACAAGCATAGATCTAAAGAAAGAAAAAAAAGGATACCTTGAACTTACATTTTCTGTAGATATATTATTTGTGTGTGTGCTTTTTCCCCCAGTGCATCTGGCAGTGTTGTCATGGCCAAACATAAAGCTAATAGCAATGTGGTGGCTATCAAGATGATGGACCTGAACAACCAGCCCAAGAAAGAGCTCATAATCACGGAGATTGAGGTCATGAAAACATACCAACATGAGAACATTGTTAACTTCCTGGACTGTTACTACCTGGAGAATGAGCTGTGGGTGGTGATGGAATACCTGGATGGAGGAGCTCTGACAGACGTTGTCACGGAAACAATTATGAAGGTAGGGAGTTGTCTTGCTTTCAGTAGTTGTGCTCTTGACAGAGCAAATTGTTCGTGTTGGAATGCACATGTACTGATGCTGATACAGTGATAGTCTGCTTACTTAAACAAATCTTCAAGCCAGAATAAGAGGACCAAATGACAACCACAAAGGTAAACATAGACTAGTATGGATAGTAACAGAATACCAGTGTGTTGGAGCCTTCTACAATTTGAAAGGTATGAGTACCATGTATGTGTACTCCTCCCCTGACTCAGAACTCGACACATTTCACATCTTATGACCAAAACATCTGGACATCAGTCTTTTCCTGTGCTGCTCCTTCTGTCTGGAATTCCCTGCCTCATGAAATTAGACACGTTCAGTCAACCATTGCATTTAAACTGCTCTGAAGACCCATCTGTTAAAACCCTACTACTGCTAGCAAATTCTCTAACTCTGACATCACAATGGTAGGGCTGTGTGTTAGTGCTCTGACATCACAATGGTAGGGCTATGTGTTTGTGCTCTGACATCACAATGGAGTTGTTGTTTTTTATCACCCTAGGTGATCCACTTCTTCTGGCAGGTCCCCCGTTCCAGCCAAGTCTGAAGTTGGACATGCAGAAGAAGGCAGTGAGGAACTTAATTCCTTTATCTAACCAACTCTTGGCCTTGTCCAGTGTCAAGATGGACTCATCGTCAGTGCTTTTGAACTAAAATAATGGACCGGTTCATTATCCAATGGAACATTCAAGGTGTTAATGCAAATTTTGAGGAGCTGTCCCTGCTTGTTAAAAGGTATAGATAGGCCAGCTGTGGTTGGATTACAGAAGACATTGCTAACAGATTATAAATCTCCATCATTAACTGATTTTAGTATAACCAAAGGTTCACTGAACGACAGAATTATCAGTGGAGTAGCTCTGCTCATAAACAATGCACACTTGATGAAGTGATGCTTAATGTCCTCAGATGTCAGTTGACATATTAGAGACAAGCTGTGACCAATGCCGAAGCATGGTTCAATATAGCTTTACGTCCACAGAAACCAAAAGGCTCGTTAGGACGGATGAACTATGTATGCACACTTATTTGGCGAAGTCCATTTATACTCCCTTTTACAGGTGGTGGCTGCAAGAGTTACTTTAAACAAAGTCATCAATTCTTGCATCAGATCACATTGCCAAAACAGATCTAATTAACATCATTGAACAACTGCCATCTCTGGTTGTTCTTTTGTGCAATTTTGACAGTTTGGGGTGGCAAATGTTTGGAAATCTCTTCTGAAATGGATCTGTGTATTTTAAATGATGGTTCAGCAGCACATGTTCATGATGCTACTGGTTCCACTTCTGCTTTGGATATCTCTCTGGTCTTAGACTATGAGTGGAAAATACATGAGAATCTGTGTGGAAGTGACCATTTTCCTGTGATTCTAACCAGCAATACTGTTGAAGAAGATGCTGCACCTAACAGGTGAAATTTTAAAACGGTTGACAGGCTGTCCTTCTGTGCTTTATGTCTTTCTAGACTAAGAGAGGAAGCGGTCATGTCTGCAGAAGATCCCACCGGTCAATGTACCAATCTTCTAATACAAACAGCAGACAGTACTATACCCAAGACATGTCTCCTCTGAAAAGCTTCCCGAAGTTCCATGGTTTGATAATAATTGCTAGAAAGCAATTACATAAAGAAAGAAGTGCAAAGAAAGTTTTTTCAAACCCCAAGTTTACTAACATTCAAAATTTTTAACTTTTGGGGTCAAAGTTTGTTATGTTGTTAATAAAAGAAGAATTTGTGACAATTTTGTTGTTGTTCAAAACCTCCAAAACGCAAATGCATCAGGCCACTAGAAAGATAAAGGGTAAGGGTGGTTCTGATTCAATTAACCATTTGAAGGTTAAAGGTACTCTTATTACTGGCAAAAAACAAATTGCAGAACTGATAGCCACAAATCTTTCAAAAAATTCTTCAGCAGAAAACTCTTCTTCTGATTTTCAAAGGGTAAAAACGATAAAAGAAAAAAGACGCCTGGACTCTGCTTCTAAAAACAAAGAGGAATATAACTTGCTTTTTTCAGTGACTGAATTGAAGCAATCATTGCAAAGAGCCAACAATTCAGCAGCTGGGTTGGACCGGGTTCATTATCAACTTTCAACCTGTCTTCCAGACTGCTGTATCTATTCTTCTCAAGGTGTATAACCATGTCTGGGAATCTGGATGTTTTCTGCCATCATGGTGCAAAACAGTAGTAATTTCCATTCCCAAACCTGGTAAAGACTGTTCAGACCCTGAGAATTTCACACCCATCACATTAACCAGCTGTATGTGCAAAACAATGGAGAGAATGATCAATGCTCACCTCTTGTGGTTCCTTGAGTCACAAGGTCTCCTTTCAGAGAAGCAGTGTAGTTTCAGGAAGAACCACAGAATGCTGGATTGCCTTATTCATTTTGAAACATATATCAGAAATGCCTTTGTTAACAAAGAACATAATGTCCTGACTGTTTTGTTTGACCTGGAAAAGGGCCTATGTCATTACGTGGAAGCAGGGCATTCTGGAAGACCTCTGCCAGGATCTTGGTTTCAGGGGCCATCTCCCTGTGTTTAGTCAGTGAGAGGTTCCGCTCTGAACATTCTTTTGAGGTCAGAGCTGCACAAGCAGGAGATGGGGTCCTGCAAGGCAGTATCCTGTCTCCAGCCCTATTCAGCATCAAGATTAACAACATTAACGCTGTCTTGAAGGGTACAGATTGCTGCTTGTTTGTTGACAGTTTTTATTGTGTGTATGGGGCAAGTCTTTAAAATCTTTAAACATCCACTCAGAAAGGGCTGTGCAGCTGTGCATCAACAGCATTCAAGACTGGGTGCCTGAGACTGGTTTTAAGTTCTCTGTTTGAGTGTTTGAAAGATGGTGTGCATCTGCTTTCACTAGCAGTATGGGTTTTTCCAGGACCCAAACATCCTTCTTGGAAAGATGCCCATCAAAGTGATAAAAGAAGCTAAATTCCTTGGCCTGATTTTTGACACAGCTAACCTTTCAAAAACACGTTCAATACCTTAAATCTTCCAGTGAGAAAGCTCTTGATATTCTACAAGTAGCGGGACATATGGATTGGGGAGCTTATCACACCATCCTGCTATGCCTGAACCACACATTAGTCCATTCCAAACAGGATTATGGATGTGTCGTCTATAGATCAGCTGGTCAGTTGGTTCTAAGGCAACTGGATCCGATCCACCATCAGGGCTTGTGTATCGCATTGGGCTCTTAATGCACATCTCCTGCTCAAAGTCTCTACATGGAAGCACACAAACCATCCCTGGTTTCTCACTGTCTAAAACTTGCTCTGAATTATTTCTGAAACTAAAATCTCTACTGGAAAATCCAGCTTGCAGTTGTATTTTTTAACCTGAAACTGTTAAACTACTTGAAGACTGTGTAGAAAATCCCACCTCTTGGCGTCTTACGCTGTCCAAGAGAAATGCAAAATTAACCTTAAACTGATTGATGATGCTTTATTTCTGGACATCGCTCCTTGGATGTTTTCATCCCTAACAGTCCGGTTTGATCTAACTAAATTTGAAAAAGACACAGCTAACCCTGAAACCAGATCCAAACACATAAAAGGTTCAAAAGAATGCTATTTTAGTATTTATTAAGACAAAACACAACATGCAAATTTTGGGGGTAATCCCCTTTATCAAGCTACAAAATGACACTTAAACAACCATTAAACGGTGAAAAACAAGTAAAAATGAGATGGAGAACTAAGCCATTTGTCTGTTTTTGGTTGAGCTATGTTGTTTTCATGTCCAGTGCTTGGAAGAATTCTTCCTAGTACTGGGCACAAAAACAACATAGCTCAACTCAAAACAAATAAGTGGCTTAGCTCTCCATCACATTTTTGACCATTTAATAGTTATTTAAATGTCTTTTTGTGGCTTGGTAAAGGGGATTACCCCCAAAATTCATATGCTGTGTTTTGCCCTAATAAATAGCATTCTTTTGAACCTTTTATATGTTTGGATCTTGTTTTAGAACACTAGCAGTCCATGTTTCAGATTTTTTTAACCCTCAAAGTACAGTTTTATTTGCACTTGTTTCAGACTATCCTTTATCAGAAAAAATACTGACAGTTCTAAGACAGAGGAAGGAGTGGCTGCAGTGGCTGTCTCCACTTGATATATTTGCAGACCATACACTTGCCAGTTTCCTGATGACAGTTATTTGTTAAAACATCTGATTTCGTTTCATCCATACAAGCTATAACCTGAAGTATGACCACGCTACCCTACTAAAGATTTTAGAACTGCATATGGAACTAACCAGAGATGGGAAGGAAACAGTTTTTATCTGGGTCCCCAGCCATGTTGGCATTAGAGAAAATTTGGCTGCAGACTCCGCTGCTAAGGATGCCCTCAGTGGTGACATCTCAGATGAGCCCATCCCTTCTCGGAGTTAAAGTCACATGTAAATAAATATCTATTAGAGCTTTGACAGTCAGAGTGGGATGAGTTCCCTCAAAATAAACTCCATAAGATATTTCCAAGGTTAAATGATTGCATTACTTGTCCTCAGAGTAACAGAGGAGAAGATACTGTTATATATCTGGACTGTACATTGGGGTGGTCACTCTTATGTCTCATTCCTTTTTGTTAAAGGGAGAGGAACCACCTGTGTGTATCACATTTGATGAGCTGCTGACTGTTAAACATATTCTACTTTTTTGTTCTGAGTTTATTGAGATAAGAGAGAAAGAGACATTTTACATCTCAGCCACTGTAGATTTTAGTCCCGGACACATCACTGGACAATATCTTTAAGTTTCTGAAAGAAATCAATATTTTTGGCAGGTTATATATTTTTGGTTTTATCCACATTTTACATCTGTTTTAAAAAGTACCTCTGGTGGAGTTTATGTACTTTGTATTTACTCACATGCCAAGGTGAGAGTTACCATAGGTGACTGAGGTCTTTGTTCCAGTGTTTGTATGACCTCTTTTGAGCACTAATTAACTCCCTTGTGTTTTGATTCTGACGATGTACTAGTTTTAGCATGTATATATTTTTAGCATTTATTGTGTGCTGACAAAATGTGGTTTGCCCTGATATAACTGTACTGGTTGACTGGTCATAAAAAAAAAGAGTTACTTACGTACTTGTCAACCCCTGTATGAGGTTTTTCGTTATTGTTTTTTTGGAAGATCTGTTGTATGAATGAACTGAGTATTTACTCTTCTAAATTACCAGCCTGTAGCTTGAAGCTGTTCTCTTGTTTTCTGTTTGAAAGGAGGGTCAGATAGCAGCAGTGTGTTGCGAATGTCTGAAAGCCTTGGAGTTTCTGCATGGTCGTAGCATCATCCATCGAGACATCAAGAGTGACAACGTGCTGCTTGGTATGATTGGTGCTGTCAAGTTGACTGACTTTGGCTTTTGTGCCCAGCTTAGTGGGGACAAGAATAAGAGAGACACCATGGTGGGCACGCCATACTGGATGGCACCAGAAGTTGTGTCCAGGTGAGCACAGAAAAGGTCTTCATCTTGTTTTTCATGGTCAGAAGTTTGATCTTTCTCTACAGTTTCAGTAAAACCAATCAGTGTTTGGACTTTGACATTGAAATCCTATGCTTTCAGTGTGTGGACCATTTTTAATAATATTCAGGATTGATGAGGAAAGTCACACAAGGTTTCAAACTCAAAACAAGACTGGGCGCAATATTGACCTGGGATCATGCTTAATGGGCTAGGTCATGATGGGTCAGCTCATGAAACATTTTTGTGCCTGGTTTTCTTGTCAAGGCTTGCCCCACACCTCATTCCTTTCAGCCACCAAAGGACATTTGTAAAGGAAAAACATAGTTTTTTTATTCCCCCATATATTCATATTCATTAATAATGACCCCAGGTCAGTACTGCGCCCAATCTTGCTTTCAGTTTTATGACCCTACATGACCTATCTCATCAGGAATGGTCCATAGTGGAGTATCTTCAAGGCAGCTGCTACTACCACAATTACTACTTCTAGTTCTAAATTAAGTACTGAGCTTATTCTTTTTTCATCTTAAAATTAATAGTGTTAAAAATGCCAGGAAAGGGGTCATTCAAAATAATTGATTTACTTTCTCAAAAAATGACTTAAAGTCACTTTTTCAATAACTAAATGATTCTGCTGTTTCACTTTGTTTTTTCAGTATCACATTGGTAAGACCAGCTTAAATGTGCTGTTTATTTCAATTTCACATTGGTAGGACCAGGCCATGGGGACCTGAAAACTGGGGAGTGGAGATAGCTCTGTGGACTCATGATTGAAAGGTAGTTGGTTTGAGTCCTAGCAGGAGTGGCAGGAGAATGTTCTTCTCCAGAGTCAATTTTCTGTGCTGCCTGTTATTTCAATATCCATTCCACCCCCATGTTACTGCAGTAGCATGTAAAGTATCCTGCCAAAGGTGAAGGTGGATGGTTACAGCTAAACACAAATGCACCCAACATATGCAGCTTCAAATAAAGTGAAACTGTAAATTGGCACATAATAATACTAATAGTAAATACATAACATTTATATAGCGCCTAATCCAACTAGATTGGCTCAAAGCACTTCACAATTCAAAGCAAGAATGAACATCAGAATCAATACATGAAACATGCATACACCAGACGATCCAAAGCATGGTTGTATGGTGTACACAGAACATGCACTGAGATGGCAGCAGTTTCACATGGCACCATGTAACAACCAAACAGCGCTGTAAGTACATCACTTCAGTAGATATTCAAAAACAAGCTGCAGTCACTCATTTAGATTTGCATATGTTCAGAGTGCAGTGGGTCTGCTCAGAATAGGAGCTGCCACTGTGATTGCACTCAGTAAGGGTTTATACATTAATAATAACCTTCAAGATCATTGAAACAAGCCAGTTTTGAATTTAAGCTGTAAATGAGGTTGGTAGAGATATATTCATAATTTCCAGCAATCTCCAACAGGTTTTCAGACATGGCATCATTTATTTTATTCTTAGAACATCACTGCTAACACTAAGCTGACAGACCTTGTTTCTACTTGGCTGTGACTCAAAACATTCATCAGTGCAGGATTAATCGGTAAACAGAACTGTGCAATGTTGTCAGAGTTTGGCACAACAGCAGAGGAAGAGAACAGGAGAATATAAATGGTACAGAATGTGAAGGGGTATGATAACCACATCTGTTCTGCACAAAGTAATGTCATTTCAACTGTGGTGTCACTCTGTCAAGTTACATCATTATTCTGTATTTCATGAAACACTGCAGACATCTGTAGCTCTTTATTTTCCTGACAGGTGTTTGTGGATTTTTGAATAATTTCTCTCCTCAGTTAAGTGTTATTGGGAACATCACTAAAGGGGGACCCCTCAAAAGTTGTGCCTTTAAATAAGGAAACCCATTGTTCCTTGAAGTTTGAAAAATCTAGAAAACTTGTTCACTGAAGTTTGTGTGCATATATTATTACTTTACTATTATTATTGTCTTTGTGTTACTTTTGCCAGTTCATCATGCCTAAAAGACTGATACACCAGTCTGTTTTCCAGTTCCCAATATGATTTTATTTTTTTCAAGCTCAACCAAAAGTGCCATGAAGCAAAAAAATATTATTTGTGTCCAGAAATTGTTGGTATGAGAGCATTGCTACATGGAGACTGTACCTAATGCATTTTGACAGAACTGTATCTAAAGCATTTTATTTTGCTGACAGAACTGTATCTAAAGCATTTCATTTTGCTGACAGAACTGTATCTACTGCATTTTGTTGACAGAACTATCTAAAGCATTTCATTTTGCTGACAGAACTGTATCTAAAGCATTTCATTTTGCTGACAGAACTGTATCTAAAGCATTTTATTTTGCTGACAGAACTGTATCTAAAGCTGTCTGTAAAGCATTTCATTTTGCTGACAGAACTGTATCTACTGCATTTTGTTGACAGAAAGCAGTATGGCAACAAGGTGGACATCTGGTCCCTGGGCATCATGATCATAGAGATGCTGGAAGGGGAACCTCCTTACCTGAATGAGACTCCACTCAAAGCCATCTACCAGATTGCCACCAAGGGCAAGCCGGACATCAAGAATGAGGAGAAACTGTCTGAAGAACTGCGGGATTTCATTCACTGCTGCCTAGATGTGGATCCAGAAAAACGAGGGTCAGCTAGTGAGCTGCTGCAACATCGCTTCTTGAAAAAGGCTATGGCCCTCACCACACTCAAGCCTTTGATAGTGGCTGCCAGGCAGGCTACAGGTCACTAACCAACGCTGTCTCTGTTGCAGGGAATAGAATACATCACCCTGGCAGTCTTGTACTGTGCGTAAAATTAATTCAAATGCAGTCAGTCAGCTTGGGAATTTGGGAATGGCAGGGACCCAATTTGACCATGGCTGATGTACTTGCATCTGTTTTATGATTTGTATGGTGACTGATATATTCAAGTCTATGCATATCCTTGCGTTTCTTTTGAGGATGAAATATTTAATTCAGATTTGCTACATTACAGGGCAGCGCAGTTTGATGTTACTTTGTACTTGAGGAGAAGTAGAATTGAGGATCTTGAGTTGGTTTATATAATATGTCAGCATAAAAAAATATTTATAAATTTCAGCATTCATTCATGCAAATCGCATTACATTGTTCTGCCAAGGAGACAGTGACATTGACAGTTGCTATGTCATCAGCAAATTCAAAACATTCAAGCTTTTTTTGTTTTAACAATAACAGTGACAGCTATCTGTGTAGCATCCATTCCATGTAAATAAATATAAAATGAAAAAGTCCACAGCATACAACCTTGCTGTGCACCAGATTCCAACACCTTCAGAGATGTTTGTTCATTTTTATCCATTTTACACTGATGCACTAAGGTTGATCTTTTGCTGTGCACCAGATTCCAACACCTTCAGAGATGTTTGTTAATTTTTGTCCATTTTACACTGATGCACTAAGGTTGATCTTTTGCTGTGCACCAGATTCCAACACCTTCAGAGATGTTTGTTCATTTTTGTCCATTTTACACTGATGCACTAAGGTTGATCTTTGAAATATCTCTGCTCTGTAATAGGAGACTTGAGTGACTTCCAAGCCATTTAAAGATTGCAGCAGTATATATTATGATTCAATCACATTTTCTATTTTAACATTAGAATTGTGTCCATCACTTTTTTTTATCTTTTTTTTTTTTATCTTCACAGATCCTGTCAAGATAAAAAATAAAAGAAAAAGTAAAAGAAAAAAAAAGTTGATTGCAGAACCAACTTGGTATCACAATTAATGAGTCATCTTTGGTCAGAGTATCATGCCAGAATCTGGATTGCTGTCTTCATGATGATGATGAGAGTTCAGATCCTCAAAAGAAAAAAGAAAAACACTCAAAAGATTGTTTTGTTCCTTGCTGTTTTGCAACTGAACATGGTATAATATAATAGTAAGCTTACATCACAAACCATTAAAACCTCTAAGCACCTTGCTATATCTGTTGAATGATTGCAGCTTCTACTTGCTATTCCAATGCATTATTACCAGACAAACTGACTCATTAAAAATCACGGTCAAGGTGACAGATTTCAGATCCACAAAGAATGCTTTTTTATCAAATGATCCAAACACATAAATGTTTAAAAGGAATGCTAATTTAATATGACAATACAAAACATGTGCACATTTTTAGGGTAAGCCCCTTTTTCAAGTGATAAAACAGTCATAATTGGGTTTTTTAAATATTTTTATTATGTTTTTCAAACCTTTTGCTACAAATATGATCTGTTTGTAGGTAACTAGAAGATACATTTGGTTTGCTGTGTTCAAGGTCATGATCACTTAATTTAAATCTCCAAAAATGAATCCCCCCACTCCTTGGATTGGCAAGGGACTTCATGAAGCAAACCTCACTCTACATGAAGCTGAGAAGGCAGCCAGCCGTACAAAATTTAAACTGACAGTGTTAGGTGTATGGGGAAATCTTTGTCAAACAGATTAAGTTGCTAAAAGGTCTCCATCATTAAACAAATTGGCAAAGAAAGAACATTACCATAACCAAACTGACTGAATGTACTTCTGCTAAGTTGTTTTATCCTATGGCTTAACAGATGACTTGCTGGGCATTAAAAGAGAACCATAATTGCCCAGTAGGGTTTCTGCAGCCAATTATTCCAAATTCTTTTGCCAGTTTTATTCATGACAAAATTGTCAATATGTGCAGAGAACTTGATTCTTGCTCTGGACTTTTGACCTCTATGATCCTTTCCACCACATTCCACTCACTTCTTTTGCTTCTGTCTCTAAAAATTTCATGCTCAAACTGATCTCACAGTCTCAGCCTAAAAGCTTGTTCTCCCAGTCCTATTTCATCCTCTCTTCTGAAATCTTGTTCAGACAATCTCACTGCCATTATCACCAAAGTCATAGCCAGTCTACTCTCTGGCTCAGTACTGCAGTGTTTCAAGCAGGCGCTAGTTACTCCACTGTTGAAGAAGCCTACTCTTGATAAGACCACACTGAAAAGTTACCACCCAGTTCCAAACATACCTTACCTTTAAAATGTTCTTGACAGGGTTGTTCTCCATCAACTTGTTAATCAGTTTAAGTAATTTAAGTATTTATACAGCACAACTTAATTGTATAGTCAAATTTAAAAGCCCAAACAGACAACAAAGAGGGACTTGAGGCAGAGGAAGATTACAATGTGGAATGGAAAACATGGCAGGCCTGTTGTTTTGGAAAAAGAAATGTCTTGAGGTTATATTTGAAGGAGTCCAGACAGAGTTTCTGTCAGAAGAGGAAGGGGAGGGTATAAAGGCAGAAAAAGCACAGGAACCATCAGTGCAAAGTCTGGTATGAGGAATCTGGAGGCTGAGAGTGTCAGTGGGTAAATTTGAAGATGATCACAGAGTGAGAATCAAGTTCTCTGTTAATATTGGCAATTTTGTCATGCATGATGATAGTTGAGCATGTCACAAAGAATGACCTTATTGAACAAAAGGAATCCACTTATTGTCAGCACCATAGTGCTGAAACTGCACTGTCCAAGAACAAGTATCCATTCTCATTCTGATAACACTGACCAGGGACAAGTTTCCATTCTCACTCTCCTGATAACACTGACCAGGGACAAGTTTTCATTCTCACTCTCTTGATAGCACTGATCAGGAACAAGTTTCCATTCTCACTCTTCTGATAACACTGACCAGGGACAAGTTTCCATTCTCACTCTCTTGATAGCACTGATCAGGAACAAGTTTCCATTCTCACTCTTCTGATAACACTGACCAGGGACACATTTCCGTTCTCATTCTCTCGATAGCACTTTACCAGAAACAAGTTTCCATTCTCACTCTCCTGATAACACTGACCAGGGACACATTTCTGTTCTCATTCTCTTGATAGCACTGACCAGAAACAAGTTTCCATTCTCACTCTTCTGATAACACTGACCAGGGACACATTTCCATTCTCATTCTCTTGATAGCACTGACCAGAAACAAGTTTCCATTCTCACTCTTCTGATAACACTGACCAGGGACACATTTCCATTCTCATTCTCTTGATAGCACTGACCAGAAACAAGTTTCCATTCTCACTCTCCTGATAACACTGACCAGGGACACATTTCTGTTCTCATTCTCCTGATAGCACTGACCAGAAACAAGTTTCCATTCTCACTCTCTTGATAACACTGACCAGGGACACATTTCTGTTCTCATTCTCCTGATAGCACTGACCAGAAACAAGTTTCTATTCTCACTCTCCTGATAACACTGACCAGGGACACATTTCTGTTCTCATTCTCTTGATAGCACTGACCAGAAACAAGTTTCCATTCTCACTCTCCCGATAACACTGACCAGGGACACATTTCTGTTCTCATTCTCTTGGATTGATCTGCCACACATGACGCGATAGACCATGACATACTGCTTACATGCCTCAGCATCACCTTTGGTGTCTCTGATCTTGCCCTCCAGTGGTTACACTCCTACATCACTGGCAGATTTATGTCTTTCACTGCCAACAATGTGACTTTTGCACCAAAAAAACTGGATTTTAGTGTTCCCCAGGGCTCAGTACTTTGACCTGTTGTTTCTTTTTTTGCATATGGGTGTGATGGGTATATATGGGTGTGTATTATCTTGTCTGAATTTGTCAAAAACAAAAAACCTTTCCATCAATTTTAGGAAGACCAGTGTTTAACCATAGCTCTATCATTCATAACAAACCATTGAATCTGTTGATTATTTTAAGTACCTTGGAATGGTACTTGATTCTAAAATTAAAAAAATAGGTATAACAGTGACATTATCTTTAAGAAGGGCCAGCAGACATTATCTTTAAGAAGGGCCAACAACTATTCCACTTTCTTAGAAAACTCAGATCTTTAAATGTTGATAAACCATCCTGACAATTTTCTACAGATCCTTATTCAGAGAGTTCTCACATTCTCAGTCTTGAAAAGGAAAAAAACATATACGCACTCATTTGTAAATCTGGATTTCATTTCGCACACACACACACACACACAAGCCATTTCTCAGATGGGCAGAATGCAGGCTCCCATTTTCATAATGATCTTCACAAAATCAAAGCAAATAATTTATATCACACAAAGAAAATTCCTCCCCTCAAAAATGTTGCTTTCATTATTTGGCAAGATTACTGTCTTTACTTTGATGGGGCAGGATTGTTAAGTTTAAGAACTCTTAAAATGACATCACTTTGCTGCTTGTTTTCAAAACCACAGAGAGTGCTTTAGCTCAGGAGCTGTAAGGTGTTGTTTGCAACTGATACATGTAGCAAGGTCACTACATTGCACACAAGTGTAACTGGATAAGCAGGAACTTGTTTTCATTCTCTGGCCTTTCCTTTGGAAGAGTGTATAAGAATCACCAAGGCTAAGCAAAGCATCTATAAGGAGGGTGACAGCCTACTCTGATGCATAGAGGATTTACAGTCTTCTGATTATCTCTTTACTTACCTTTGAATGTGAAAGAAAAATAGAGAGCTGCCTGGATATCCTGAATCTGCACCATTGTTTTAACAACAGTTTTTCAGGCAGTGTATGAAAGCTTGTTATCTTGCTTATTTGTCAGTATCACAATAACACAACAGAACAGAAAAGGACCAAACTACATTGGTTTGCTCAAACTGATATGGTCGCTTATCCTATGAGGTTTGTTTTTGTGTGCTGTTTGATTGATGTTAGTTCTTAGATGTTAATGTCCTGTCAGCTGCACAGGATCACGTCAGGATGAATTAACTGATGTGCAATGAAGCAGTCAGTCTGTTGTTACAGACTTCACAATCTTCACAGAGACAGCAGGAAAGGCTGTACGGTGCAGTAGTCCAAAAGGACCAGAGTGGGCAGAACCAGTGACTGAGTTGTAACACATGCAAGCAGTCTTATATGTGACCCATTCAGAAATTAGAAGCCAATGAAATTGCTTTAGAGGGATCTGCAGAAGGAAAACTCTTGTGGAAATTACTCACATTTTTTGTTTCATCACCAATATTTGCTGCTTTTCCCTTTTCATTAAATTCAGAATCTCCAGTGTGGTTTAGGCAAAAATAAACAACAGTACACAACCGCACACTCATGGTTTCACACCCAATTAACGAGATAAAAGATATAGATTTAGCATATAAGCTCAAATCAATGTGAGCACCATACAGCCTTTCCTGCTGCCTTTCAGCAGACTCTTGATCAAACATAAGCATTCTCAGATTCCACGCTTCCAATGCAAAATTCATGGCATTCATTCTTTTTCCGATTTCAGTCCTCACACATAGAACCTGCTTTCATGAAAGTAAAACATTGATTTTTAACATTTTTTTAATTTTATTGATAGGGCTTGTGCTGCCTTTCTGCTTTGGTTCAACTTTAACCATTTCAAAACATTTTTCTCCTCTGAATACTCAACTAAAATATACTGTGCTTCATGCCGAACGGTCTGTTTGCATGTGTGTCAGTGTTGGTGTGTGTGTGTGTGTGCGTGCATGCATGCATCCAGATGAGCACGCATTTCTGTGTATGTTGTATGTATATAATTGTTTATACATGTAAATTGTCATTCAGCTGAGTTGACATTCACATTTTTGGTTATGTGTAAATTAACCCACATCTACATTTCAGTGTCCATATCATGCTCACCTGCCTTACCTCCATGGCAGAATAACTTCCAAGTGAAACCATCAAAGTCCATATTTCATTGTACCTTTTCACTGTCATTGAAGTACAACTGTTTGCCCATTGCTGAGTTGAAGGCATCTGTGCCAACAAATTGCATGTTTGTCCTGTTAGAAAGCATTTCCTTTTGTAACTTTTTGTGTATGTGTTGTATTTTTTTATTTTATTTTTGTAGAATGTTGGCTGTCAAATGTATTTCACTTTTTCTTTTCTTTAACATTAACATCAAAATGAAGGCTCAAATCCTTTTTGCTTGTCCATCCAGCATCGTCTGAACCTGAATCACTCCACTTTTGACTACCAAATTTGGTATGTAGGTGTATTATTACTAGCCTAGTGCCACCTGTCATTGCCCACCCTAAACATGCCTGCCTTGATTGCCCACTTTGGTCCACCAAGCAGTTGGCATATTGGTACAGATTTTTCATTTACACTTGCCCAGCCCATGATGTACTGCACTTTCTTGTTTTGTAAGTGATTGTTCCCCGTTTCACTTTTTGCTTTGAGCCTCTTATGTATTTATGCATGGTCACATTTTACTGTTTGCTTTGATGTCATCCGTGTTCGATTATTTGTATTGATGTGTGGTCCATGTTTGATCATTTGTATTGGTGTATGGTACATAGTTGATTATTAGCATTGATGTCCATATTTTATTACTTGTATTGTCCATATATATTTTATAATTTGTATTGGTGTGTGGTCCATATTGGGCGGTTCAGTGAAGCTGGTTTGCACGAGTGAATGCCCTGTGTAATCTTTCATGCAGGAAGTCGTGAGAGGTCGCAGTGTCACTTCCGGGCTGATTTCTGAGCAGGCGTTGCTTCACGCTGTGTATAACCTAGAATTGCGAAGCAGTACAAATGCCACCACTGTTGCAGTTGCAAAAATTACCGGGAAAAGGGGATGGAGGGTGGGAAAAAAGTGTCTTGGCGTCGTTTTTTGGTAGATATGAAGATTGCGAGTTTGTGGAAAAAATGTGTTTTGGGGCATCCTATAGCATGAGCAACAAGTTATTGCTTGTTAAATGTCTTTAAAGTTGGCAGTGTGAAATTCACAAACTCACTGTCACCGCCTTCCATTGTGAAGAAAATACACACCGGAAGTAAAAGCAGCCAAGGGACTTAAGCGGTGCCTGGCAAAAGTCAAGTGAGTTAACAACCCCTGCTTGAACCGCCCAATAGAGATGTATTTTCCATATTTTATTATTTGTGTCAGTGGACTAATTGATCAACAGCAAGCATGAAGAGCTTTGATTCATACAATCAATGCCATCAACAGCTTGGGAATAAGTAAATCTAAAGTTTTAACTGGTTTATGTGACACTGGGAGTGTGCTGATGTATGTGGACACAAAACAGCCATCTGCTTTTTGTTTTCAGATCAAAATACACAAGAGTTATCAGAAGGAGTATCTTTTGACAAGATAAAGCAAGAAAATTTGCACATTTTTTGCCAAGCAACAAACAAACAATGAAAATAAGATTGAAGCAGTTTATCTAACATATTCGCCTCTCTGACAGGATGTGCTCTCCTGAGCCAGTCACCTCTTGTGTTACTAGCTGGCTGAGAGAGTGTAATCTGATATAACTGGGTACATTCAGCGGAGGGGAGAGGCGGGTGGGGAGGTGGGGGGGCATACATGTATTGAGTGAATCAGTTTATCCTTGTAATTTCTCCCCATCCCCCACCCCACCATTATGAAGTACAATGATTCAAGAGCAGCTTTCAGGAGGGAAATATGGCAGCCCCACTCACTTTTATACTATAAAAGTTGAGTGCTATAGTTTTCAACAGTTGTCATATATGATATATATATATAAAATAATCTGAATGCTCCATGCAGCCTTAATGAACTCTCCTTTGGAGGCTAAACTTTTTGTGTGCTTAGAGTAGGTTAAACGAACATGATCCGCATTAAGTTTTGTGATTGAACGTGCCATTGATTTTATAACAATCTTAGAAGAGGACTTTCCCAGACAATGTTCCTAACACTGTTTTCATGAGCTCTTTCCCACGTTTTAGTATGACATCATTGATAGGATACCGGAACTTCTCAGTTTTGTGTACATGTCACATATAACTTATTTTTGTCAATGTTTATTTTTTTAAATCTGGACAGTCTGTGTGAAATTTTCATTTTCCTAACCTTTTCATGGCAAACAGCATAAAAAATTAGGAAATAAATTGATATTGTTTCAAATTGCCAAGATGAAGAATGAAATTATGTCTAGCATTCTTTTGAACATTTTAGGGTGGCCTGGGGGAAATTCATCCAAACAGGTACGTTTGATTCACATGCACGCTTCAAGACACAATGCTGTCACACTGGCTCAACCAACTTGAAGATGATGAAGTGATGCTTAATGTCCTCAGATGTCAGTGGACATATTAGGGACAAGCTGTGACCAATGCAGAAGCATGGTTCAATATAGCTTTATGTTCACGGAAACCAGAAGGCTCGTTAGGACGGACAGCCCAGGATGGCCACCTCGACTCACACAGCTCCTGAACTATGACTCAACCAACACAAGCTCCTTGTGGTTTGTAGACATCTTTGACCAATCGCAGACTAGTATACAACACAACTACCCATGTGATCTCATGAATACAAGAGAAAACATTCTTTTTCTAAGGGGTGAACAACTGCTGTTGGGGTTGACAAAACTGATAGAACAGATCTAGGGAAATGTACTCACCTATACGACGAAACACAAGGAAACGATGAAACACAAGTGTTTTCAACAGAAAATTGTCTTCATCAGGTGCAAGAAGATAGATAATAATAAAAGAAGAAGGGCACAAAGAAGAAGACAGACAAGAAGAAGCTGATGTAAAAAATGTTAAGAATGTATATGTAGATTTAAAATGACGTCATCAAAATGACAAAAATTAGGAGGATTTTTAAGTGGGCAGATTGTGCTCCTAATTTTCATCTTTTTGATGATGTAATTTTAAATCTACGTTTACATTCTTAACATTTTTTTTACATCATCTTCTTTGCTTCCTTCTTCTTTTATTATTATCTATCTTCTTGCACCTGACAAAGACAATTTTCTATCGAAAGCACTTGTGTTTCGTCGTATGGGTGAGTACTTTTCCCTAGATCTGTTCTATTCTTTTTTTGATGTATGTGATTTGGTCCAATTTCAACCACCTTGGGGGAACTTCGTCCAGTGTCTCGGGGGAACTTGTCCAAACATAAAGAGAACACACTCAACAAAAGGAAAAGGCTAAGAAAGACGTCCAAACTTGTAGGATGTTCAGTGTTTTTTTAGAAAGACTGAATGTAAACTTTTTCAGCATAAACATGGAACACCAGGAATAAACTTGGTGTAAACCCAACCAACACATGCTTTATTTGTGAAAGGCTAACTCTGGTCCCACAAAAGTAACAAAGTTCTTTTATTTCATTGTTTATCAGTTTGTTATTTGTTTGTTGCTTGATAAATGTGCTTCGTCGATGCATTAGGCCTAAAAGCAAAGGGTAAACAAAAAGGGTGAATTTCCCCCATGTGTTGTGGGCGAAGTTCCCCCAAGTATAATTTATGTTGGGGGGAAATTTGTACACCTTGAAAATTTACTTTTCACTTTATGTGAATGTTTTTTTGCTAAAAATAAGTGATGCATATCGATTCATCAGCTTTCAATTGATGTGTAAAACCAAAATCGACAAACTTTTCAAACATCAAACTTCAAAACAAACAAGATTGCCCAGCAGTATGTCGGTCCTTACTTTTCATACAACCCACACTGTGGTTTTGTTGCCAAGTGAATAGCAAGGCTCCCAAAGTAGGACAGGTTTTCCCATACACTGCTTGTAACAATCACTCTTGTTTGTTGTTTTCTTTGTGGACTGATCCATTTTGAAGCTGATGTTACAGTTTGGAAAAGTTCAATTGTAGGGCTTGATGCGTAGTATTGAGTGCAGTTCACAAGGTGTTCAGGTGGCCAAAGTTTCCCCAAACGAGCGAGTGGACGAATTTCCCCCATGCCACCCTATGTGTTTGGATCAGTGAAATGATGGCAAAATAATTTTTACGTCATTACAATATCAATAATTTGACGCAAGATTATAGAAAGGAGAAGGAAAAGTCAAAGGTTTCCAAATGGCTCTGAAAGTAGTTACTGGTGGGAAGAATAACAAAATTGAAAAGAATGACTAGGAATATGTACACAACAAGAGAACACGGGTTGGGACATGTTTTGTTTTGTGCACCACCTTCTTTTGTGTTAATAGATAATAAATGCATTCTTTCATGTGCTATTATATGGAGCAAATAGCCCATTGAACAAAAGCAACAAAGAACTGAGAATGAAACAGTGGTGCTTATATTTTCATAGCTCTTTTCCATTTTTTCAAGATTATGCAATCAAAGTAGATTATTTGGAGTTACTACCATTTATCTTTGGAGGACCAAAATAAAAAGAACATTTAGCTCGATTGGCAATAGACTGACAACGTAGATACAGGTCACGGCTTGTAAACCTGGGTGACCAAGTGGAGAGAGCTGTGCACAAGTTTAGACATCTGCAATAGGAAACTGGCAAAGCTGTTACTGGACTAGCTAAAGAAAATTTCCTGATACTTCTTTTTTAACCTATTGGAGTAGTCTACCGGAACCAAAAGTTTAAATATTCTACTAAGTACAACCTGTTTGTGTAATGTGTGTTTCTGGCATGCCACAGGCTGGTAGGTTTTCTTTTCTTTTCATTATTATTATTAGAAAATGATGTCTGAAATATTTCCTGTAGTAGCATTGGATCAATATGGTGAGAAAAATATGTCACCCAACTCTTTGCACCTCAGTCCATCACTGAGCATTATTAGTAAACAGCAGCTACTGCAGTCTCATCCACTATAGTGAAGTACTCATTGCACAGTTAGGAGATTTATTCAAAGAAAGATATAAAATTATTCACAAAATCATCAGTTAAGTTGCCTCACAAATTATTAGGCCTGAGCAGATTATGTGCCTGAGACAACGCCATTGTCAACTGTTTGTAGGCCAAGTCTACATAAACATGTGTAAAACAAAATGTAATGACGTACTATGCATTCCATAAATAGCTGCACCCGTGGGGAGATCCCCAATTTATTTTTATACCGCTACAGTCATTCCTAAATTGCCATATTTCAAAAGGGCCAAAGCAGAAATTAATGCTACAGAAAAATTGTACATAAAGCAATAAAAAGTAATGCAAAAAATTATTTTTTAGCCAAATCTGTATGGGCCAGTCCCTTTAAACTTAAAACTTGTGACAAAAATTAAAGCAGAAGAAGCAAAGCATTTCACATCACATTCTGCGTAATACCAAAGATTATAAATACAAAGATTGGTCATCCCGGCTCGCTGCTATATAAAAAGTGAGGATTGTCCAGTGCGGAGCCGTCCAAGCGAAATTCATGATAATGTAAATCACGGGAGATCATTACATACACAACTATTACTGCCATCGGCGCAAGTCCACGATTTTGTGTGAGCCAAAAAACTCAAATAAGACATATCACTTGTATTTTTATTTGTGGTTCACATACTGTTAAGTTAGATATCTTCATATTTGAAACTGTCATATATTTTCTATGCAAAATAATGTAGAAACCGACCAGAAAAAGTGCCAACACACATCCGATTTTCAGCTGTCAAAAGCAGACAACAGACAGAAATGCCTGCTTCTTTGTTCTGTTTTAAAACCATGTTGTTGTAACTGTTTTGGCTGACTTACTCAGTTTTCATGTACAGACAAGAGTGTTGTTAATGGAAACAAATGAATCTAGTGATACCCACAAGTGAAGCCTGCACAGGTTCTTTGTTTTTTATTGTTGCCAACATTCACACACACACACACACACAGACTCATCACTAAACTGTGCGTTAGATCAGATACATTCATTTTTATTGGGTTTGACTGGTTCATTACAACCATCCCTAACAAACCATCCCTAACAGCAACACACATGCACAAACTCACACCAGTTAAGTACTTGTACTAGTTGTAGCATAGGTGATTGAATTAAATGCAGGTAAAAACACCTTTTTTGTCAGTTTGTGTGCAACAAAAACAAACATTTGTATGTTTGAAATCAATGAAGTATCAGTTTACATCATCAAAATGACATGGAAAAATAAGAAAAGTCAGTTTACAAACTAGATCAGAGGCAGTTCCCCTAAACATGCAAGAATACATGTAAACATGCATTTATACTGGCTGAGCGTCGCCCAGTCAACCCCCACATTCATTACATGAAACAACTCGAACACAGATATTGCCGCTGTAGGCCACTAGTTGTGACATTTGTTTATTATGAATTTGGCACACTAAGCTGTGCAACCAAATTAACGAAAGTACCACACTTTTGTACAAATTATTGCAGAGACTGAAATTGTTCACCAGTGATCTCCCCTGGTGACATATGAACTTAAATCAGTTGGCACCTTTCATTTTGGGGCTGTAAACGCCAAGAATGGACAACATGTCATGAGTATGAAGTTATGTAGTAGCCAACTGATATAGAATGAAGTTAAGAAAAAAGCCAGCGTGACCTCGCTATGGATTTCTGACAAAATTGTGAAGTTATAAAATGGAAGGTGTTGTTCGAGTAAGCACCAACATTACTCAGGGTTGAGCATGGTAACAGCAAGAATGGACATGACATGAGTATGAAGTTATGTAGAAGCCGTCTGGTATCGAACAAAGTTTAAGAAAATAGACAACGCAACACAGATATGGACTGATGACATAGCTATGAAGTTACAAACAAGGTGTTGTTCAAGTATGCACCAACACTACTCACGGTCAAGCTTGGTAAAAAAAAAAAAAAAAAATGGGAACCTGAGCTGCTGGCTACTCCAACCCAAACCTCGTGAGGAGAAGGGGAAGTAGGATTTTCCCAATGCAGACTAGGTTATATGGATGATTCAGCCTGGTTTATGGCTGAGGAGGTTACAGTAACAATGTAATGTACCCTTCTGGTTTCAGTGCCATTTGCAGAGTGCACTGCACTGAGGCTGAAACGTGTGGTGTTGACTCACCCCTGGACAAACTTGCCATTGGAGTGAGAGTAGGTCCCAACATGGCAACTGTAGTTGAAAAACAACACACAAGCACAACACCATTAAAATGAAGAACAAACGCACTAATGTAAATATGCAGGCGCAGGAGGTAAGTAGGGGTTGGAGGTGGGACCAGGAAAACTTCTTGACTGCCTTGGCTGACCAGTGGTTCCAGCCAAAGTGACGCTAGCACGTGACCAGCAAAACTTGTGCCACTGGCCAATTCTTAGTCCCACATACAGCGCCCCTACTGGGACGCTATAACATTGCTCCTGCTCTCCTTCATAAAAGTTGCCATGGGAACCATGGCTTTCTTTATGCTGGCTGAGCGTCGCCCCAACTGTCAACCCACATTATTATGAATTTGGCACACTAAGCTGTGCAACCAAATTAATGAAAGTACCACACTTCTGTACAAATTATTGCAGAGACTGAAACTGTTCACCAGTGATCTCCCCTGGTGACATATGAACTTAAATCAGTTGGCACCTTTCATTTTGGGGCTGTAAACGCCCTCAAGCAGCAAGACCAGACACTCTGGTATTACTGTGCAGCGACATATGCATTTAAAATTGTGGAATGAATAACTGTAAGCAACAGATAAACACAGAGTGCAGTGAACCGAGTTGAAATGCACATAAATCACACTAACAGAATCTCAAGTGAAATAAGCCAAGTGACTGACTTTGTTTCTTACTGAAATTGTCATTATCAACCTGAAACTGAAACAGTGCACAAGCCAAATATCATTTTACACAAAACATTAAACTATGATGATGATACAATGCTGAACTTGATTGCATTGTTTCATTTTCTGTTGTTGGTTGCCTAAGTGACATTGCCATTGACTTCTGATAATTTGTTTTCTATATTATTATTAGCCTGCACCATGGTCCAATCTTAATATCAAGACTAAATATAGTACTGCTAATCAATTCACAGTGAATCACAAAATGCCTAAGATAATGAAATTTCATCTTGTACTTTGCCGTAGGGGTGGTCCCAGACACTTCGGAAGTAGGGGGAAATTCCATAAGGACAGGCCCACTGATGCAGGCACAGGTGCTCACAGTCACAGCAAGTGTACCAGGTGTGCAACAGTGCGCAAACAAGGAAACTGTCCTGCAAGAGGGAAGAAGTGTCACAAGTGCCAGAAGATGTCGCGCTTTGCGTGTTGTTGTTGGTCTACACAAGCAGTCAACCAAGTTCACGTAAGGCAGTCACAGAGCTATGCAGCGGCAGAAGAACCATGGAAACAGAGAACTATTTTCTTGGAGCAGTAGGCCTAGGGAGTGAACAGGGATCACCATGGTGTCATACACTGAATGTATAACAAGACATTTCATTTAAGATCAATACTGTGGCAGACGTCAATGTCACTATCAGTTGGAGAACAAACCTCGGACCAACCAAGATCAGTCTGCACAGCCCAGGGGGAGGAAAAATGCAAGTCATGGGACAATTTGAAACTGTCATGGCAAAGAACATTCCACTTAGAATCTGTGCCATCAGTAATGACACAGACAGCCTGCTGAGTAGAGCTAGTGCATGTGCAATGCCGCTAGTCATGAGAGTCAATGCTGAAAGAAGACGCTACACCTTACTCAGTGACAACAGCAACTGAGAAGGATTCCCATCCAATTGCTAGGCAAAGTTGAAGAAGAGCCGCTGAAGAGAATGGAAGAAGGGAAGGTCATCCAGGCTGTAACGGAACCAAAACAGTGTGTTGCTCCGACAGTACCAGTCATCAAGCCTAATGGCAAGACCTGAATCTGCGAAGATCTGAAGAAACAACCAGGCAGTGAGCAGAGAACGTTACGTAATCCCAACCGTGGATGATGTGATTCATCAGCTGAAGGTCTCATCAGTCTTCACCAAGCTCAATGCTGCCTCAGGGTTCTGGCAGATTCCTCTAGATCCAGAGACAGCAAAGCTGACTATATTCATAACCCCATTTGGCAGATACTTCTTCACCCATCTACCGTTTGGCATCAGTTTGGCACCAGAGATATTTCAGAGGATCATGAATGAGATCATATCTGACATCAAGGGCATCATCTGCTACTTTAACAACATACTCTGTCATGATTCAGTGACAACAGAAGAGCACACTCTCCTCCTGACCCAGGTCAAGAAGAGACTTCAAGACATCGGTCTACAGTTAAACAATGACAAGTGTGAATATTACAAGAGTGAAATTCATTTCTTGGGACATGTCATCAACAAGGATGGTGTGAAACCTGACCCGTCAAAGGCTGAAGCTATCGTCCAAATACCATAGCTGACGGACGTGAGTGAGCTGAAATGGTACCTGGGAATGGTGAATTACCTGGGCTGTCACCTGCCCAACCTGTCTTCAGTGCTGAATCTCCTGAACCAACTACTGGAGATGGAAACTGCATGGCAGCGGGGTCCTCCACAAGCAGAAGCGTTTGCCAGCATCAAGACACTGTTGACTACAGCGCTGACTTTGGCCTACTTTGACCCCACCAAGCCAACCACTGTAAGTGCAGACGCTAGCAGCTATGGATTGGGAGCAGACCTACTCCAGGAACACCCAGAAGGTCAACATCCCATCGCATTCAGTTCCAGAACAGTAATGAAATTGCATGGATCTGATAACCGGGGCGGGATTATTGTAAAAACGTACAAAGAGCACTTGCTCACATAAAGACTGCCAAGCACGTGCCCTGCACAGCAATAGGGAAATGACAGAAGCAGAGAGAGAGGAGTGGAGGAGAGAGCATGCTTCTCATTGTGAGAAAAACTACGAAGGGTCATCTACGGGAATGGAGAATGAAGCTGCTCTACGGTTGTGGGGACGCTCACTGCAAAAGAACAGCATGCGCTACACAAAAATGCTGTCCGACGGCGACTCAGTGGCATATAAAGCAGTGGTTGACGCAAACTGTTATCCTGTGGAGAAGCTGGAGTGCGTCAACCACTGTGACAAGAGGATGGGGACAGCCCTGCGGAAGAAAGCGAAGGAGGGAAAGCTTGGTGGGCGTCGCCATGGTGCGTTGATGGCCAATGCCTGCACCACACTGCAGTCTTATTATCGCAATGCGATCATGCATAACTTAAACAATCCGGAAAAGATGAGGCAGGCTATCTGGGCATCGTTTCTGCACTGCACGTCAACGGATGAAAAACCACAGCACCAGCAGTGCCCAGATGGCCAAAGTTCATGGTGTTTCTACAAAAAGGCCGTCGCCAATGGACAGCAGCCGCCATCACACAAACAGAATGTGGGGTCCCTTTCACTTTGTTTGCATTGAAGAGGTCTTGGGTAATATTGTCGGTGACCGTTTAAAACCTCGTAACTCAGTTTTTCCGGTTTTGAGAAAAACAAAAACAAAATGTTTTAAAAATTCTGTTTTAATCGAAACATATCAAGTTTTTAACACATGCACAATCGTAAGTACTTACTTTTTGTTGTTATGATTTTTCTTGGAGGAAAAGAGTAAGTTATGGACGATTTTTGCTAGAACATGAAGATACGTGCTTTCTATCCTTAACACCTGATCCATAATGAAGACTTACGAGGATTTATCGCATAATCAAAACATACCACTTGAACGATCAGATGTAGTCAAAACAACCAGATTCTTTGACAAGAGCGCGGTTGCAAGTATGAACGTGTGTTGTATGATTTCACACCAAAACAATATTAACTAGGCATGATTTTTTTGCTACAAAAGGCAGACACGTGGTTTTTGTAATAAACAGTTGGTCCAAATTCAGGATTTACGAGGATTTAACTTTTAGAAAATATTTTTATTAATGGAGATAGTCAAAGGAAAGCAAAAACATTCCATAGAACACTTAGTTCAAAAATGAAAGTGACACTCTACAACTACTGGTCGCTTTCTAGCAATTAAAAAAAAATGCAAACAAAATTAAACAGATTTGAAACAGTATGCCCTGTCCTGTTTATGACTGTAGTGTCCAAACAAAATTAATTATGTTCGTTTCAAAGCAAAGAAGCTGATTATCTGTATGTAGACTTTCGTCTGGAACCGTTTATAATGTCGAGGCCTCTTGATGTCTGAAATACTGCTAATAGTGGGAGTTCAGAACAATACCTTTGACCGAGGTATCAGGCTGACTTGACCTGCTACAATAAACTCACACAGGCACTGTCCGATTACATTTAGTCATGTGATAACACCATGCAAGTTCTAATCCTTAGACTGGTGAGCATATTCCTTTGATGTCCAGGGGTGCCTGCCTTGGAATAAGAACTGACGAGGTTCCTGTGTTCAGTATCCAGTCTCCAAGAGGCAGTGCATCATAAACACACACACACACACACACACACACACACACACACACACACACACACACACACACACGCACGGAGGCACACACACATACACACACTCTCATACGCTCACACGCGAGCTCACACATACACACACACACAAACACACATACACACACACTAGCTATCTGTTGTACATATAATATATACTTGCAGACAGACAGGTGAAAAAGAGGGCATACTGGTAGAAACCAGTCACACTCGGTGGTGTTTTCAAATAAATCAAATTCTGAATCAATCGCTTCTTTTGAGTAATTAAGCTGCATACTACACATTCATAATTTCAACATACTAATCTAGTCATCATACAGCTGCGTGCTAACATATCAGCTCTTACCCGAACAGATTCCACACACGTCCGTCGCTCGAGAAGATGTCTTGATGAAGAGGAAAAACCTCGTAAGGCGCGAAAAGTGAGGTAGCTTCCTGATATTTTGTAGCACGGAAAAGTTCGCAAGTCGTCATAAGAGGTTTTCATTCGCCAAAACGTTAGCGAAAATACCTCGTAACTCGACTTACGTGTCATTTTGGTTCAGCCTCCCGCCACAAATGACTTACGAGGTTTTAACAGTTATTTCTAACCCCGATTTCACCCAAAAATATTTTCCCTAGTGTTCCGAGGTTTTCACAGAAGGTCTATAAATAAATTAGGTACTCAAAAGTGTAAAAATCCGAAAACCGGGAAAACTTTAGTTACGAGGTTTTAATCGGTCACCGACGATATATTAGTTACTGGTGTGTGTTATTGTGAAGCGCCCTGTGCTGCCACCTAGTGTGGTAGTTGGGCGCTCTAGAAATCCTCTTTATTATTATTATTAGGATGTATTTGTACACATGTATATTGATGCTCTGTATGTTGTCTGTAAAAGAAGAAGAAAATCCGAGAGCTGACTAAATAACCTTTGCTGGCTCTGATGTGCTTCTTAAATGTGATTAAAAAAAGAAGTCTTTTCGCCGTGATGTGGTTCTTACATGTGTGCTTTAAAATAATGTTTGTTGACCCTGATGTGGTTCTTACATGCTTGATTAAAATTAATTTTTGTTCGTCCTTGTCTGGTTTTTAATTGTGTGATTTAAACTACTGTTTTTCGTCCTAATGTGATTCATAAATGTGATTTAAACTAGTGTTTGCTCGCCCTGATGTTCTTACATGTTTGCTTTAAAATAATGTTTGTTGGCCCTGATGTGGTTCTTGCATGCTTGATTTAAATCAATTTTTGTTTGGCCTGATGTGGTTCTTCAATGTGTGATTTAAACTACTGTTTTTCATCCTAATGTTGTCTATATATGTTATTTAAACTAGTATTCGCTCGCCCTTATGTGGTTCATAAATGTGTAATTTAAGCTAGTGTTTGTTCGTCCTGATGTGGTTCTTACAAACTAGTATTTGTTCGTCCTGATGTGGTTCTTAAATCTGTGCTTTAAGATTGTGTTTGTTCGCCTTGATATGGTTCTTAAATCTGTGCTTTAAAGTAGTGTTTGTTCGCCTTGATGTGGTTCATAATTTAATATGTGATTTAAACTAGTCTTCGTCTTGATGAGGTTTTTAAATGCGTGATTTTAACTAGTGTTTGTTTGTCTTGATGTGGTTATCAAATTTAATTGATACTAGTATTTGCTTTGGTTATCAAATCTAATTGATACTAGTATTTGCTTGTCCTCATGTGGTTCTTAAAATGTAATTTAAACTAGTGTTTGTTCGCCTTGATTTGGTTCTTAAGTCTGTGCTTTAAAATAGCGTTTGTTCGCCTTGATGTGGTTGATAATTTGTGATTTTAAACTAGTCTTCTTCCTGCTGTGGTTCTTAAATGTGCGATTTAAAATAGTGTTTGTTCGTCCTGGTGTGTTTCAAAACATTTGGTTTAAAATAGTGTTTGCTCGTTCTGATGTGGCTCTTAAATGTATGATATAAGACAGTGGTTGTCCGTTCTGATGTGGCTCTTAAATGTATGATTTAAGACAGTATTTGTCCGTTCTGATGTGGCTCTTAAATGTGTAATTGAAGGCATTTTTTGTCCGTTCTGATGTGGCTCTTAAATGTGTGATTTAAGAGAATGTTTGTTCGTTCTGATTTGGTTCTTAAATGTGTGATTGAAGAAATTGTTTGCTCGTTCTGATGTGGCTCTTAAATGGGTGATTTAAGACAGTGTTTGTCCATTCTGATGCGGCTCTTAAATGTGTGATTTAAGACAGTATTTGTTCGTTCTGATGTGCTCTTAAATGTGTGATTTAAGAGTGTCTGCTCGTCCTGATGTGGCTCCATGTTGTTGACGGGACCTTGACATCCAAAAGTGTAATTAGCTCTATCTGTTTTAGTCCCCTCAAAGCTTCCGTTTGATCCAACCAGCTCCAGAAGCCACGGCCTCCTCCACCCCAGTTTCTCTGACGTGGATCAGGATGGGATCCCCTCGGAGGGGGTTCGGTTTCTCGGGGGACCAGCTGACCTTCATGGAAGCCAGAGATGCCTGCCGTGCTCAGCCCGGGAAGGTCCGACTCGCTGTCCTCGACACGCTCTTCACGGAGGTGGCGAGTTGGGTGAAGAACAACAACCCTAACAGGGAGTATTGGGTGGACGCTGCCAGACCCA
>JABMCL010000055.1:110000-115000 GCA_018857735.1 Alviniconcha marisindica | reverse complement strand
TAAGTCCAGATGGTTGTATGGTAAACTATAAGTCCATATGTTTGCATGGTAAACTATAAGTCCATATGGTTGCATGGTCAACTGTAAGTCCAGATGGTTGTATGGTAAACTATAAGTCCATATGTTTGCATGGTAAACTATAAGTCTAGATGGTTGTATGGTAAACTATAAGTCCATATGGTTGTATGGTAAACTATACGTCCATATGGTTGTATGGTAAACTATAATTCCATATGGTTGCATAGTCAACTATAAGTCCAGATGGTTGTATGGTAAACTGTAAGTCCATATGGTTGTATGGTAAACTATAACTGTCTTTAACTGGCTTGTCATTTAACCGGCAGTGTCCTCCAGAATTCCCAGGATGAAACAGTGATAGTGAACGATTGGATTCTACTAATCGAGATTCTACCAATCGTGGTACTACCAATCGGAATTCTGCCAATATTGATTGTGCTAATCGAGATTCTACCAACCGCGTGCTCCCACCCTTGTCTGTAACTGTTTGTCTTTAAGGCAAACAGATCCCATAGTCAGGGCTGGCTGGACTGAATGATATTGTACTGCACAAAGCATGACACCCAGAGCATCGGCCAACACGTTTTCTGGAAGAACGCCATTTTCAGAGTTGACCGTATTGATTGATTCATTCATTCATTCATTCATTCATTCATTCATTTATTTGTAGCTGGCTGATCTGCAGCCGCTTCACGATTCAAAATATATTTCCTTTTTATTTCCATCGGCACAAGGACCATTGCACATAAACATACAGGCTTATACTTTGTAATAAATGTCTTCACGTGGACTTTTTCAGTCAGCGAGACTTCATTTCTGGCCAGTCGGTGGGCCGCCTCTCTTTCGTTTCTATTTATGGACACGACTGCGTTTTCATAATGAAGAAAAAGAAAACCAAAAAACAGTCACAGCACAGTTGATTATCATTCCGGTTGCTTAACATCAATGAATTGCCTGCAGTATGTTTCCACCCCAATCACCCCCACCATCCCCCCAATCCCCATTCCGTCTTTTTCCAGATTCCCACTCCAATGTTCCCAGGACCTGACATCCACAGGCAGCATTCTGTCCTCTTCGGGGGATGAGTCGACAGCAGCTGTCATGAAAACCTCAGCCAGTGAGGACCCCACTGCAGCTGTTATGATGTCATCAAATGAAAGGACGACCGCAGTTGTCATGAAATCTTCAGCCAGTGAGGACACAACTACAGTTCTTATGACGTCATCAAGCGAAGGGACGACCGCAGCTGTATTAAAAACGTCAGCCAGTGAGGACACAACTACAGTTCTTATGACGTCATCAAGTGAAGGGACGACCGCAGTTGTCATGAAATCTTCTGCTAGTGAGGACACAACTACTGTTCTTATGACGTCATCAAGTGAAGGGTCGACCGCAGCTGTATTAAAAACGTCAGCCAGTGAGGACATAACTACAGCCGTTATGACGTCATCAAGTGAAAGGACGACCGCAGCTGTCATGACGTCAACCAGTGAGGAGACGATCACCGTTGGTATGACGTCTTCAAATGAAGGGACGACCGCAGCCGTCATGACGTCAGCCAGTGAGGAGACAGCTGCAGTGACCTCAGTCGGCGAAGAGACAAGTGCAGCTACTGTGACGCCACTGACGATGTCACCAGGGAGAAGGTCACTGGGGTTTTCCTGCAGCTGCGCTTGCACTTTCCCGGTGCGTGCCCTCAACGTCAGCAAAATGGAGATGCAGAGCATGGTTCAGGTAGGCTGCATCAGTGGATGAGGCGATGAGGAATTGCATGTTGGTGTGTTCTCAGCATTCTCAGGAAGGAGCTAGTTTCCAAAGAAATATTTCCACAACCAAAGATGAACGGGTTTTTTCTTTTCTTTTTACCTCTATATATGAGGGATTGTAAACTTGGGTTGAATGCACGTATGTCAGGAAAGTACCCCCGGCTTGTGCCTTGTTATGTGATGTCAATTTTATGAGTGGGTTTGCGTCATTGGGTACTTCTTTCACGGCGTCACATTGATGAGGCGTCATTTCGAAATGGTCAGATTTCGTCACTTTTGTCGTTTATCTTCTGTTGGCTGGTAACTGAGCGGCTGATTTTGTTGCTTTGCTGTGGCTTTGCTTTGGGGGCATGCATTGCATTTGTCAATTTTCGGTTGTTTTCCTGGGTTATTTGTCCGACCGGAAACCATGCGTGCTGTGAGAATTCGGGACTGACTGTCAGACTAAATGTAACTCGGTCTGTTCCAGTACTCACAACAGTAAATAGTGATGATAGTTTTTGGTTCTCCAACCTGCTTCATTCCGATCTTCTTCAGTTTCTTCATTTACCGTGGGAAGGATGACGGTGGAGTTGACGTCACATTCTGGCCAGTTGCTGCAGCTGGCGATTGGTTGGCGGAGGGCATGGAATGCTGTTCTGTCGTCTGCCATTCTGATTGAAACTTTGCATTTCTCTCTATCATTAACCATAGTTTATAGCTGCTCAGGACCAGGCCTTACTCAGTCCGCTGTTTGTTACTGTTTATATTGTGATACAGTTGATTAACCTGGACAAGTATTGGGGCTGTATAGTACCTATGCATACATCGCACGGTTTTACTAACCAGGGAAGGTATTATCTGTCGGTTATTTGCTGATGTATTTTACTTAAACGAAATCTGTGTTATAAACGAGTGTGAAAAGTTCGTGACAATAAACGATTCTACTACGACAATGATAAATTTCACCTGCTAATCACATCCACGTAACTTTATATCAGACAACAATATGACTAATTAGCATGGTTAATTGAGAGAGAGAGAGAGAGAGAGAGGGAGAGAGAGAGAGAGAGAGAGAGGAGAGAGAGAGAGAGAGAGAGAGAGAGAGAGACTGTCAATGCAGTAGGCCTAAACTATTTATGATTTATGTTTATTTTGCTCGTGACCGTAATTTAAATGTCATGTGTTTACAGAGCACTCATAAATATTCTTGATTCATGTTGGAGAAACACACTAACATATATTGCTGTTAATACTGGAGTGCAGTTGCACAAAATGTCTCACCTAAACATGAGTTATTATTGTTATAATGATATTAATAATAATGATAATGTAATCTTTATTTGTGTGTTATTTTTCCAATTGGAACGCGTAGCCATTTAAATGAAGGCAAAAACAAAACAAACAAACATACAAAAACAAATACAAAGACTTGCATATCGGAAAAAAACGTTTTTAGCCAACAACACACACACACACACACACACACACACACACACACACACACACACACACACACACACACACACACACACACACACACACACACACACACACACACACACACACACACACACACACACACACACACACACACACACACACACATACTTCGGCTTGACAACTTAAAGAGATGTGTTTTTAGTCTATGTTTCAGTAGCTGATCAGAAAGAACAAGCGAATTAAATGCTAATAACAATAATTAAGATCATAATAACACAGGAGCGTCATTGGCATTATTATAATTAATTAAACTTTTTTTTCCCCTCAGGTTATTCAAAAGGAACTCACGGTGGAGACCGCCACCCTTTCATCGACCATTCGGAAGGTGACTTCAGCAGGGGACCAGCGACCATCGGCCCAAGCAGTCGGTGCGGTTGGCATCGTCATGCTCGTCATTCCCGCCGTCATCATCGTCCTTCCAGACGTGGTCACGGTTGTTCATGCTGTCGTCGAAAGGGTTCAGGCATGGAAGGGGAGGGGTTAAAGCCCGTTCTTAATTGGGCCAACATTTGTTCACGAACATAGTTGGGAGTATTCGGCGAATATAGTTGGTTCTTAATTGGGCGAACGTTTGCTTCGAGAATATAGTTCGGAGCATTCGTCCAACTGCGACGAAGCTATAATCGGGATCCAAAAAAGCTTCGCTGAACATGTTCTGGGAACATTCGCCCTTTTGGACGAACATTGCCTCTGACTGGCTGAGAGCAGAGCTCTCCTGAGGACGAGGAAGAAATAAAAAGGGATGACGGTGTCGCTAGGTTCTTCTCTCGCTTCGGAGGGATTTTTTTTTCTTTCATTTGTTGACTTGTGAGAGGCGCAGCCTTGTCTCTGGGACCCAGAATGAGATAGTAGTTAGCTGAATTACCCTGTGAGGGATTATTAAAGTATACTGACTTGACTTGACTTTAGCCTACATTTTCGATCATGCTGTCTGCTGCGCGTCTGCCGCAGGTTCGGGCCGAAGCTTGCATCTCATTACAAGCCAGTTGAGAACGAAGTAAAGTTCGTCGAACTGTCCGAACCATGTTCGGCGAACTAAACATTCACTTAAAAAACGAATCATAGTTCGTCGAACTGTCCGAAGTATGTTCTGCGAACAAACACTGGCCCAGTTAAGAACGAGCTGTGGGGAAGCACAGGCTGGGAAATGATCTCGGTGGCCACGCCGATGGTGCTACCAACGTCAATGTCGCTGAGACCCCCAAAGAACTATTACCGAACATGTTGTTAGTGACGTTATTATTATTATGTTATTCTTAACATTTGTTTTGCCGTTTTTGGAACAGCGCAGGAAGACCCCACGCCTAGGGGTCATGTATAAGATCTGCAATGGACTGGTCCAGTGCCCCATCATCAAGACCAAACTAGTCCCGCCACCCCCCCGCCAGCGCCGCACCCACTGTCAACAGCTTAGCCCCATCACCACCAGAATGCAGTACCGAGGCGGCACCTTTTTACCCCGCACCATCAGGGACTGGAACTCTGTCTCCATTGATGCAGTAGAGGCAATGACTGTTGACACTTTTGTGTCACTTGCCTCCTACTGACCAGTCAACTAGTTCTTTAGTTGTTGTTTTTTGTTGCTGTTGTTGTTTTGGGGTTGTTGTTGTTGTTGTTGTTGTTGTGTTTTTTTTTTGGGGGGGGGGGGGGTTGAGAGAGAGAGAGAATGACAGTGCAACAATTCAGTTTTAAGGACTTGTGACCAGAGCTGAAATGGGGACTTTGCGAACACCA
>JABMCL010000055.1:87500-105000 GCA_018857735.1 Alviniconcha marisindica | reverse complement strand
TGCAGATTGCTACGGTTTCGGAAACTTGGGTCCTCATTTGGAGTTCCCTTTAGGTGTCTAGACGCTGTGCTCTTGTATTTCTTTGGCTCACTCTGTTGTGTATCAAACGTATTTAACGATTACGCCTATTCTGCCCTCAAAATTCAAACCGACGGAATGCCGGTATGTAAATATAAACTATGTTTTAAATTCATGATTGTCAGATTCACACACACACACACACACACACACACACACACACACACACACACACACACACACACACACACACACACACACACACACGTAGCGCGTCAAACATACATGTTATTGTCACATGTACAACAAATCAACACACAACGGCATAAAAGTATAACGGGAAACGGACATGCAACGTACGTATGACCAGTGAATATATTCACAAAACATCGACACAAAACATTGCCGGACAACACAGGCAGGCCACGTATAAAAATAACAGTACGTGCGACATTAATTTATATATAACACGGTGGCTTTTACACACACGCAAACTCTCTTCTCTCTCTCTCTCTCTCTCTCTCTCTCTCTCTCTCTCTCTCTCTCTCTCTCTCTCTCTCTCTCTCTCTCTCTCTCTCTCTCTCTCTCTCTCTCATACACACACACACACACACAGACACACACACACAGACACAGACACACACACACACACACACACACACACACACGCGCGCGCCGCGCGCGCGCACGCACGCACTCGCACGCACGCACGTGCACGCACGTGCACGCACGCACACGCACGCACACGCACGCACGCACGCACGCATCCACACACACACACACACACACACTGGCCATTTTCACAGACGATTACGTCAACAAACGTCACACATCCTCCACAAGCCAAAAGACCACAACGCACTCAGAACGACAGTTCTGTTCCAACAGAGGACATACGTCACTGGGTGACCCAAACAAGTGCCCGACCTCTCAACCCGCCGCCGATCACCGATACATGACGTCACTGGGCGAAGGCACAGGCGCCCAACACAAACATCTGGAGCAACCCAACACGTTGCTGATCACACTGACGTCACGTGGCACCCACACAGGGCCCTGGGCGGTCGCAACAGCGCCTCGTCCCAATCTCACGAGACTTGACGAGAACGCCAAAAGTGACGCAATACCTACATTCTGAGAGGGTCAAACTGCCCATGCGCAACTCTGCCCCCAGTTCCGGTCAATGCCATGAGAGCCTGCAGTTCTGCAATTCTCTGATCGGAAGATGAGCGCCGAACTCTGAGACTGGAAACACGCATCGTAAACATACGCACTGTTCTTGTTGCCAACAGTGGACAAACAGAAACTAAAGAAACAAACCAAGAAAGAAAAAATCAGCACCAAGGCTAGAAGAAAAGCAACAACAACAAAAAACACGGAAAACAACAACGTAGTAATAAACAGAAATAACATATTGGAGAGAAACCTTTTTCTACAACCGGTACGTTTTAGTGTTCCTTTCCTGATGGTCCTGAAATTGTAGCGTACAACGCAACAGACTTACATAACTACCTCCCCCCCCCCCCCCCCCCCCCCCCCCCACCCCCCACACACACACCCCTCCCCTCCACACACACACACACACACACACACACACACACGAGGAGAAAGAGGGATTGCTATTTTACGCTTCCCTCACATGGCATGGCAGGAAGCAGTCTCATTTTCTGCCGAGAGTCATCATGCAAAGGTGTTACACGTGTGCGTGCAACAAACACATGCAACTTTCAAAGACGGTGACAGTCATTGGGTCGTTTCGCCAACACCTCCAAACGGTCAGTGAAAGAGCAGAAGAAGAAAAACATGCGTGCTAGACAATGGGGTTTGTCGTGTTGTTTTTTGTTTGTTTGTTGTTATTTAAAATTAAAAAAAAGGGGGGGGGGGGGGTTTGGGGGGGGGGGGTAATTGTTTTTTGTTTTTGTTGTTGATGTTTTTTGTTTATTTTTTATTTTATTTTGGGGGGGTTGTTTGGTTTATTTTTATTTTGCTTTGTTTTGTTTTCTCTCTCTCTCTAAAGGAAAATGAAATCTTATTTCTTCAACACTTCTAGACATGCCAGCACCAACAACCGAAACACGATAAGTAATCAATGTTTATTTAGTTTTTGTTTATCATCGTTTACTTGTAAGTCTGTTGCTTTCAGTAAGGGGTTTGCGCCGAACATTTGCGCTTGTTTTGCATTGTCCTATTAAAATCAGCATCTTTTTTGCCTTTTGTATGTTTGGATCTTGTTTCAGAATGCTGGCAGTCGACATTGTTTCAGATTTTAAATAGTTCTTGGAAAAATGAAGATTGCTCTTTCTGTTCACATAAAAATTGTTATGCACTGACAACGCTTAAATTATTTTCTCGTTGGTTACGTTTCGTTTTTTGCTTTTTGATTGTTTGTTTGTTTGTTGTTCTTGTTTTGTTTGTTGTTGTTGTTGTTGTTGTTGTTTTTGTTTTTGTATGTTTGTTAAACCTCTCCAGCGCAGACTATAATTCAAGTGAAAATGCTTTCGAGACACTTTCCTTGTTGTAAAACTTGGTGAATAAAGAATCTGAATCCGAATCTTAGAAAGAAAAAAAATAGTACGGTTTTTGTTTGTTTGTTTTAGATGTGAGTTTTCAGGGAACTCGAGACAATTTCCTTGCACAGAGGAACTTTTTGGAACTACGTTGATACAAAATTAGTTAAAACAATAAGAGCGCAAAATTAAGTTGTCAATTTGACCTATTTGGTGCTGTGGTGACTCGTATGCTAACATCTGGTCGGGAACAGAACCATAAGAAAATAATATGTCCAAATTTGCGATACGGCGACTGTTTGCGTAATCTCCTAAGACGAATGATATGCAAACAGCCCAAAGCAGTTGCTTGAATATTAAATTTTAAGCAAGCGTTGTTCAACTTTTGTATTCTAGCTATTGCAGTTTTGAGGAGAGAGAAACAGTCCCATTGGCCATTTTCCACTGACGATTGCGATGGTTTACCTCATTTTAAACAGAGTGGTAACAATATGTATAAGTTCTGAGAAAACCTGCATTTTATTATGCCACGTGTTGTGGTTTGGTTCCAACCGCCTGCATTGCATCAACCATGCGACAGTCACAGGAGAATCCGAGTTTGACATCGATCACAGAAACACAGCATCGCCAAACAAACACGGCATGCACCACGACAATAAGGTGACGTCACTGGCATCACACGACGTCATCGGTTTGTGTGTACCTGGAATAAACATCGACTACGCCACAAGCAACGTCGATACATCCCTGAGAGGGTACCCGTCCTCCTAGCGCAATCCACGCCAGGTACTCTGCCGTCTTCACATCGGCAGACTGCCGTTTGTTTCTGGAACTTTTGGCACATTTATTAGTTTGCACTTCTTTGTGCACACATTTTATACTTAGCAAACTAAAATGACTGGGAGGGGTGTGGGCCGGGGGTGGAGAAAAAATCGTTGAAATAACTGATCCAATAATTATTATAATTATTCAAAGTCAGTTTTATGTCGGTTATTTTCATAAATTGTTTCGACTCTGGTGATTTGGTTCCCTTTGTTTGATTGTTCCTATCACTGATCAATTCTTAATTATCAGAATGATTAGTATTATTCATGTCTTTTGTAGTCATCATCAATTCGTAATCATCGACAATACTGATTTACATTAGAACTATTCGCCATAAATACTTTTCTTTTCTTTGCTTTTTGTTTTGTTGCTGTTGTTGTTGTTGTTGTTGTTCTTCTTCTTCTTCTTCTTGTTCTTGTTCTTGTTGTTCTTGTTCTTGTTCTTGTTGAGAAGTGCAGTGTTACCCAAAAGTTCACATATTTATTTTAGTGTTTTTTTTTTTTCTGTTACTTATTTATTGCATTTGTGCGTGTCCATCTCTAATGCTTATTCATTTGTTTCATCACAGATAAACAATCATCTTTTTTTATATTTGCATCTGTTTTCGTGAATAATACTCCCCCTAATGTCAAGTATGTCAGACGACGACAAAGGCTCCGCTTTCTCATGGTTGCATTTCGTGTCTATAATAACGACAGTAAAGGGACGCCAACGCCGTTAGCTTTGTCTTCAGGCAGACCAAAGCTGGACAGTCCGACTCGCTGGTGGTCTACGGTCCAGCTAGTCTAAAACGGTCTAGTCACCAGAATTCATCATGGGAACAATCAACTATTTTTTAAACCAAAAATTCCATCTAAATCCTGAAATATGTCAGAACGAATTAACTGTCAAGCGAAAAGTCTATAATTGCATGGTATCTACGTTTTTGAAAGAAAATAAATGAATAAAAAGGAGCGGCAAAAAGGGGGAAATGATGCTGGAAGAAAATTTACATATAACAGAAGAAAGGAGACAGACAGACAGGCAGGCAGACAGACAGAGAGAGAAGGAAAAAGATGTAAATTCTTCCACAAACTCCCACGAAAGTTCACTGATCTAAAAAATGTCAATAAATGAAGCTAAAAACATGAAAGTAGACTGTTGTTTGCACTCAGCTTACGTTGGCTAGAATTTATTTTGGAGCAGGTCACAACGGGTCACGAGATCTAAAGCGAGGCTGCGATGCGAAAATGACGTCATTTCATGTATATACAATACAATAATATTTTATTAATTCATTAAAAGGAAATTCAGTTGTCTTCCTTTGACAAATAATAACAAATATAAAAATATATATTTATATAATCCTCGGTAACTGTCAATGAATCCATGCTAGACTTCTTGCCTGCAATGTCCACAGCTCAACATTTTCGCTTGCGAGCAGCGAGGCAAAGAAGCCGAACGCGAGGCAAAGAGGGGATATAACTCTGACGGGCTTACCTGCTGGCTTCCGGAACGGGGCCTGCTTGCGAGGAACTGACCAGAACCAACGTGGCGAAAAACACTGCCACCAGCGCTGCTGTTAATCTGTGCATTCTGTCTGAAACACAAGCAGCAACAGCCCTGATTATTGCTGTCATCCTAAACATCCTGTCTCAAACACAAGCAGCAACAGCCCTGATTATTGCTGTCATCCTAAACATCCTGTCTCAAACACAAGCAGCAACAGCCCTGATTATTGCTGTCATCCTAAACATTCTGTCTGAAAGACAAGCAGCAACAGCCATGATTATTGCTGTCATCCTAAACATTCTGTCTACAAACACAAGCAGCAACAGCCATGATTATTGCTGTCATCCTAAACATTCTGTCTGAAAGACAAGCAGCAACAGCCCTGATTATTGCTGTCATCCTAAACATTCTGTCTCAAACACAAGGCCAGTGCTGTTAGCCTGAATATTCTGTCTCAAACAGAAATAGCAACAGCCCTGATCATTGTTCTTGTCCTGAACATTCCGTCTGAAACAAAAGATCATTGCTGTTATCCTCAACATTCTGTCTGAAACAAAAACAGAAACAGCCCTGAGCATTGCTGTTATCCTCAACATTATGTAATCCTGTTATCCTGAACATTCTGTAATCCTGGTATCCTGAAAATTCTGAAAGAATCGAAAAGCGTGACCACCTTGTACAAAGATACAAGCAATAACAGAAGAAACTTATAAGTTACTTCCGCTTCGTTTTCAGTAACTGTCGTCTTCTTTCGATCAGTTTCCTCTTCTTCTTTTGCCTTTCTTCTTTGTTAGTCTTAAGTTTCTTTTGCTTTTCTTCTTTGTTAGTCTTGGGTTTCTTTTGCTTTTCTTCTTTGATAGTCTTGGGTTTCTTTTGCTCTTCTTCTTTGTTAATCTTGGGTTTCTTTTGCTCTTCTTCTTTGTTAGTTTTGGGTTTCTTTTGCTTTTCTTCTTTGTTAGTCTTGGGTTTCTTTTGCTTTTCTTCTTTGTTAGTCTTGGGTTTGTTGGTTTCTTGTTGATGCTGTTGTTTAGATTCGTTTTATTTTCTGTTTAGTTTTTTATAAATTTTGTTGTTATTGATCCCCCCCCCCCCTCCCAGTCACAGTGTCGTAATGTGGTGTGTGTGTGTGTGTGTGTGTGTGTGTGTGTGTGTGGTGTGTGTGTGTGTGTGTGTGTGTGTGTGTGTGTGTGGTGTTGTGTTGTGTGTGCGTGGTGTGTGTGTGTGGTGTGTGTGTGTGTGTGTGTGTGTGTGTGTGTGTGTGTGTGTGTGTATGTGCATGTGTGTGTGTGTGTGTGTGTGTGTGTGTGTGTGTGTGTGTGTGTGTGTGTGTGTGTGTGTGTGTGTATGCGTGTGTGTGTGTGTGTGTGTGTGTGTGTGTGTGTGTGTGTGTGTGTGTGTGTTGTTTTGGTGTTGTTGCTGATGTTGTTGTTGTCGCTTTTTTGTGCTTTTTTTTCCGGGGGGGGGGGGGGGGGGGGGGGAGTATTGCCGTTGTGTTTTGTTTTGTTTTGTATCCGTAACCGGTCTTCTCTTGGTGAGTACGTTTGCCTCATTCTTTACCGCTTGTTCTTTTCATCAGCATGCAGCCATTCCATTTTTTCCTCTGCGTGGAACGGAAAACAACGTCACGATTATTGCTGTAACCTCCGCTTTCTTTTCGGTGAATTCTGTGTGAAAACACGAAGCCATGGCCACGCTGATGACCTCTGCGCCCTTTTTGTCACGTGGAAAAATCAAGTCACGAATAATTCTGTTAGCGTGTGCATCATGTCTGAAATACAGCCTGACAGCACATGTGCACACGTACAGCTTCTGTTAGCCTGTGTATGGTGTTTGAAGCGCGCACGTGCGCGTGCACACACACACACACACACACACACACACACACACACACGCACGCACACGCATGCACACACATACAACGCACACACACACACACACACACACACACACACACACACACACACACACACACAACCACACAACACACACAAAACACACACACACACAACACACACACACACACACACACACACACACACACACACAACACACACACACACACACACACACACACACATGCACACACATACAACGCACACCACACACACGACACAACACACACACACACACACACACACACACACAACACACACACACACAAATATACGACACGCACACACACACGTACACACACACACACACACACACACACACACACACACACACACACACACACACACACCAACACACACAAATATACGCACACACACACACACACACACACACACACACACACACACACACACCACACACACACACAATAACCACACACACACACACACACACACACACACACACACACACACACACACACACACACACACACACACACACACACACACGTAATAAATAATAATAATAATTTTCTCGTGAACCCACTTGGTACTCTTTTCCCTTACCAGAGTTCCTGTCTGACAAGACAACCTAGCGACCCTGTCCCAGAAGACAAGCGAGCTCAAAGGAACGGAGTGCAATCACACAAACCGAATCAAGTCATCTAAATTACCAGGTAGTCGCAGCCGGGGATCGAATACTGGATTTCTGGGGACGACGGCTTGATTGGGAAATCACTCTTACTAACACAAGCTGTTGTTTTATCGGAAGAGGGAACGGACATCAAGTTCCATCCAGTTTATATCTCCGCGTCTCTCTGGCATTCAGGGGCAGACGGAGCTGTTTTGGTCCGAAGGAAAGGAAATTCGCTAAGTAGGGAGGGCAGGATAAAAGCTCGGTAAGTAGGGAGGGTAGGAAAAAGGGACGTAAGTAGGGAGGGTAGGAAAAAGGGACGTAAAGTGGGTTTGAGTTACTGGGGCACACCACTGTTACGGTGCAGTACACGTGTGGAACTTGGGGTGGAAAGATGGCCCGTCAGAAGATGATGATTACTGATCTTATGGCAGAGTTGTAGAGGTGGGATAAGATGATGATTATTGATCTTATGGCAGACTTCTACAGCCTACCGACAAAAACGGACACAACAAAACGGTGTAACAGCCTACCGACAAAAACGCACAGAACACAACGACGTAACAGCCTACCGACGAAAACGGACTCAACACAACGACGTAACAGCCAACCGACGAAAACGGATACAACACAACGACGTAACAGCCAACCGACGAAAACGGATAGAACAAAACGGCGTAACAGCCTACCGACAAAAACGGACACAACACAACGACGTAACAGCCAACCGACGTAAACGGATACAACACAACGACGTAACAGCCAACCGACGAAAACGGATACAACACAACGATGTAATAGCCAACCGACGAAAACGGATACAACACAACGACGCGACAGACAATGTTAACAGGACAGACGTAACACAGAAGCATATGCTTTCACAATGTCAAACCCGTTCTTAACTGGGCGAATGTTTGTTCGCGAACCTAGTTGGAAGTATTCGGCGAACCTATTTGGTTCTTAATTGGGCGAACTTTTCTTCGCGAACCTACTTGGAAGTATTCGTCGAAGCTATATTCGGGGTCAAAAAGCTTCGCTCAACATGTTCTGGGAACATTCGCCCTATTCGATGAACATTGCCTCTGATTGGCTGCGAGCAGAGCTCTCCTGTGGATGAAGAAAAACTAAAACTAAAAATGGATGACAGTGTCGCTAGGTTCTTCAATAGCTTCGGAGGGAATTTGTTTATTTGTTGACTTGTGGGAGGCGCAGCCTTGTCTCGGAGACCCAGAATGAGATAGTAGTTAGTTGAATTACCCTGTGAGGGATGATTAAAGTATACTGACTTGACCTGACTTTAGCCTACATTTTCGATCATGCTGTCTGCTGCGCGTCTGCCGCAAGTTCGGGCCGAAGCTGCATCTCATTACAAGCCAGTTGAGAACAAGTAAATCCTTCGAACTGTCCGAACCATGTTCGGCGAACTAAAAGTTCAATTAAGAAACGAATCATAGCTCGTCGAACTGTCCGAAGCATGTTCGGCGAAGAAACATTTGCCCAGTTAAGAACGGGCTTCAGAGGAGGGAAATTATGCTAATAAAAATAGTACATGTCAATAATATAATACTACTACTGAGGACAATGATAAAACCAGACATATTAATACAAAACTCTAATACTAATATTCATAATAATAACAGATTATTTATGGCGCCCCATCTAGTAAGAGCCCGGAGCGCTTACAAAGACATAAGGATATGCTCATTTGATGCTGCTGCTGATGATATCGATGATAATTAATTTGTTTTATTGATTACACTATTACTGCATAATCTGTTTTTAGACAACCTTTAGTTGTTGTTTTTCTGCCCCATTACCTGGGCCAACCTCAGAGGCACTGTTGTCGGCATCCCCACCTCCGGCCACATCCAAGACCGATGCTGCATGGTGGCCCCGCCAACAGAGGTCCACAGGAGGAGACGTCAGATCGATGATGGGCTGCCCGATTCGAAGGGGACACTGCACTGCTGCCGAGTCACTTCGGGGGTGTTCAGGAGTGCCTGCTCTGATTCAGTATTCGCAGGACACCACCTACTACGCCCCCTACTGACTACAATGTTAACTAAGTCGCGGAGTCAGACTGAGACAGCGTAACGTCCCTTCTGAGAGCAGACCGCCACCACGTCCCTCCACCAATCCTCCTACGTGGACTCTGTGACGATAGGGGCTTTGATCAGATCTGCCTCAGGAAAGGGGGGGCGGACACCGAGACTGAGGTCACCATGAGAACACTGCACGAAGGGCTGCAGAAACTGAGACAATATTTTAATACAGTGATAGAGCAAGATGGGGATGATAAGTGAAGATGTTTTGGAGGTCCATTTTCGGTTTGAGACTACTTGACAGGGCCGCAGACCACGCTTACTGTCATAATTATCCCGATGTTAACCAGGCCCGGGAACTGCGGCACCTGCAGTGTTGGTCAAGCCATTAGAGCAACACTCTCAAAGACGCATCCGTGACGTGGATGAAGCTCTGCTGTGAGGTCCCAGCCTTCCCGCTGGGCCCATAGCACTCCCAGCTCTGGGTAGAAGCCGGTTTGGGCTAAAAAGAATTCCACATGACTCTGATGGGATTTGAATCCAAGACTTCCCGAGCCTCAGTCCAAAACGCTAACCACTACGCTTCAGCGGACAGTTTGTATAAATTAGCTGCGTATTATTATGCTGATGGTGTCTTCTGAGCTTTCTTGTATAATTCATCCTTTGTTAGTAGTGTGATGACGCTGACAATGCAACTTTAAATAAATAACTTACGTATCTCTGTGGTTTTACACCCCCCCCCCCCCCCCCCGACCCCCCCAACCATCCTCCAACCCTGTTTCCTCCTTTGCGTTTTAAATTGGTATTTGCAATGCTATGCTTTTAATTTATAAAGTAATCGTAAAGCGCTGCGAATCTGCCAACGCATAGGTAGGTTAGCGGTGCTATCGAAATTGTCAATAGCAATAATAATAATGTACCTGCGCGCATTGCCTCATCAAGAGCGTAAGTCCCTTATATTGTAAATATTTTAGTACGGTAATTTTTTAGAATGAGAGTACAAATACATGGTAGTGTAAATACGTTGTAGGATAATCAGTGTGAGGACACTTGAGACACGAAAGAATGCGCAGAGGAGACGTTGACAGAGCAAAGCAACAAAACGATGCTTTGGCTGTAACAAAAGCCCCAAGTGAGCGAAGTGCCAAGAGATTTTGCCGGGCCTGTAACAAGCCTTTAATGGTGTGCGTTTTCATGCAAATCCTTCCTCAGGCTTAAAGCCACGCCTATCCCTCTGTCCGACGCGAGAGAGAGAGAGAGAGAGAGAGAGAGAGAGAGAGAGAGAGAGAGAGGAGAGAGAGCGGTGTGTGTGTGTGTGTGTGTGTGGTGGTGTGTGTGTGGTGTGTGGTGTGTGTGTGTGTGTGTGTGTGTGTGTGTGTGTGGGGTTGTGTGTGTGTGTGTGTGTGTGTTGGTGTGTTGTGTGGTGTGTGTGTGTGTGTGTGTGGTGTGTTGTGTGTGTGTGTGTGTGTGTGTGTTATTGTAATGCGCTGTGTTCATTTGATGGTAGATGGGCGTTGTAAAAATCCGTTTGCCATTCTTATTATATTTCAAATGTCGTTGTTTGAGACATGCTCTGTGTGTGCCGCAAGGTTATAGTGAAAATAGTCCCGGCTTTTTCGGTAATAACTTAAAGCAAAGATCTTAACGTGAATGGTATCAGTAATAAACATTCCCTCCTCAGTTTAATCTTCACAACGCACGTCCCTTCGCCCCCCTGACCCAGTCAATAAACACCTCTCTCTCTCTCGCCTCTCCCCTCTCCTCCTCCCCTCCCCTCTCCCATCCCTCAACTCTCCTCTCTCTCTACTCCTCTCCCTCTCTCTCTCTCTCCCTCTCTCTCTCCTCTCTCCTCTCCCTCTCTCTCTCCTCCCTCTCTCCCCTCTCTCTCTCTCTCTCTCTCTCTCTCCCCTCTCCCCCCTCTCTCTCTCTCCCCTCTCTCTCTCTCTCTCCTCTCTCTCCTCTCTCTCCCTCTCCTCTCTCTCCCTCCCTCTCTCCCTCTCTCCTCTCTCCCTCTCTCTCTCCTCCCCCCCCTCTCTCTCTCTCTCCCTCTCTGTGCCGCAAGGGGACCTGTACTCTTCTGCATCCATATTGATGATCTACCTCTGCATACAATCAAATTCTGCATCCATATTAATGATCTACCTCTGCATATACAATCAAATTCTGCAGAATGCATATGCTCGCGGATGTCACAACACTTCATACAACAGGAAAAGTCAATGACAATTACTACACGCCAAAAGCACCTGCTCTCAGACTTGTCATTGAGACTGTCATTGGATGGTCAGAATATTGAAAATTAACTGAACATCGCCTACTAGGTCTCATTGTCGAGAACAAATTCCGATGGCAAGCCATACACATAATTATGCAAAAGCATGTCCAAAAAAAACCCTGTTTCTTCTTTCCCAGCTGCAACATATCATCAACATCGATACCAGAAAACTCTTCTACAATACTCACATAAAACCACACATCGATTATGCGTCAGTAGTGTGGGATGGCTGTGGCGAAGAACACTTAAAAAAATTGAACTCCCTACTTCAAAGGGCAGGCAAATTAATCCTTCCTGTTCCTTCCCTATCTACAGAGCAAAATATAAGTGCACTTGAATTTTAAACCTACCGCAACAGCTCACTTACAACAAAGGAATATTTATACATAAAGTTCCTAATACTAATTCCCCAAATTACCTGGCACAACTCTTTAAGAGTCACCAATCCCACTACACCAACTCCAGGAATAACCTCTACGTGCTAAGGCCAAAGCTTGACTTATTTCAAACTAGCATATCCTTCGCTGGAGCGTCTGTTGATGCACGTTTTGTCACTACGGCACAAAACGTGTCAAATCTGATGCACTGCCTGCACGTTTTGTCACTTTGGCACGTTTTGTCACTACGTGGTGACCAAACGTACCGAAAGGTCCATTCGCTGCACGTTTTGTCACCGCTTCCACAGCTACACTATAATCTGTCTTTCCCTTCCCTCGATGTGTGTGTGTGTGTGTGTGTGTGCGAGCGCTCGCGGGCACGCGCACCTTGTGTGTGTTTGTGTGAGCCCGCGCGCACTGTTGTCATTGAGACTGTCATTGGATGGTGAATTTGAATTACTGAACATTGTCCGTAGGGGGTCTTTTGTGAGAACAAAATTTGTGGCAAGCCCCTACACATAATCATGCAAAACTGAAAAACAACTGTTTCTTCTTTAGCTGCAACATATCATCAACATCGATACCAGAAAACTCTCTACAATACTCACATAAAACCACACATCGATTATGCGAGTAGTGTGGGATGGGTGTGGCGAAGTACACACTAAAAAAATTGAACTCCCTACATCAAAGGGCAGCCAAATTAATCCTTCCTGAAAGCCTGTCCCTATCTACCCGAGCAATTAAAATAAGGGGCACTGCGCGCACGCACCCCACACCTCACACCCCCCACACACACCAACACACATCACGCACACACACACACACACCACACACACACACACACATACACACGCGCGCGCGCGCGCGCGCACAAGTGACACACACAATATCATATGTACTGGTATCCAAGTTAAAAACAAAAGTTACAATGCCTGCACGATTTGTCACCACCTCGTTGGTGACAAAACATGCAGGAATCGTTGCACGATTTGTCACCTTAGTGCCATAGTGACAAAACGTGCTGTAACAGCGTCCCTCTGGAACTCCCCGCCTCAAAATATAAAATCATGCATTATATTTCGTTTCCTTGTTTCAAACGTAATCTGCACAGATATATGTCTGAGAATAATCTTTCGATAAATTTGGACGGATTTGTTTGAATCACACATTGGCCGAAAAATGTGAGTGTTGTATACATGTGTGCCCATGAAAGAAATTTAATTCTGATGTTTCTGTTTCTCACAACATCCCCTTCTCTGATTCTGCCAGGAACCTTGGATTCATTCTTGACTCAAAACTGTCCATGAAGAAGCACGTCATAAAAATCTGCCAAACTGCTTATTTCGAACTTAAATGCATTAGTTCAATCCGCAGGTTTCTCACTGAAGACGCAACCAAGACTCTTGTTACTTCCTACATCCTTTCACGGATTGACTACTGCAACTGAGTCTCCTCATGCGTAAACCTAATTCTGTCATCCAACCTCTCCAGAAAATTCAGAACTTTGCTGCAAGACTTGTTCTCTTGGCACCCCGTCACCACCACTCAACACCTCTCCTGGAAAAAACTGCACTGGCTTCCCATTTCAGAACGTATTAAGTATAAAGTCGCTTGTATGTGTTTCAGTGTTATAAGTGGTTCTGGTCCTGCTTAACTCTCTGAACTGCTGCATATCTACACTCCGTCTCTTACACTACGCTCTTCTTCTGACACCCGCATGCTGGAAATCCAACAATATAAACGCAAGACTCACGGCTTTCGCACCTTCTCTTGCTTTGAACCCCACATTTGGAATTCACTCCCACAAGACCTTAGACACTGCTCAACCCTGTCATCTTTTAAAGCCAAACTGAAAACCTTCCTCTTCTCACAGTATTTCTCAGTACCCAGTTTCTGCTACAGTCAGTGTGTGTGTGTGTGTGTGTGTGTGTGTGTGTGTGTGTGTGTGTGTGTGTGTGTGTGTGTGTGTGTGTGTCTGTAGTGCTTTTTTTTCATTTTTTCTTTTCTTTTTGTATAATACTTTATGTAAGTTGTTTTGGTAGGACTGTGCTCTACATGTGTATAGAATATCATATTTAGGTTAATATGTATCATGTGAGCGCTCAGGGCGTTGATGAGCGCATGATAAATGTACATTATTATTATTATTATTCTGCACATTTGTAGGAACTATGAAACTGCATTAATCAATTGCTTAATCGTGCTTATAATACTATTTGTTTGTGGTATTGTCGTGTTTATTTGTGTTGGCAGTATAGCAAGCACTGGCTGTTAGACAGGCCCAAATGGACCTAACGCTACTATTCTTGAGTATTAAAGTTTTCGAGTTCGAGTTCTCTCTCTCTCTCTCCCCCTCTCTCTCCCTCCTCTCTCTCTCTCTCTCTCTCTCTCTCTCTCTCTCTCTCTCTCTCTCTCTCTCTCTCTCTCTCTCCTCTCCTCCTCTCTCTCTCTCTCTCTCTCTCTCTCTCTCTCTCTCTCTCTCTCTCTCTCTCTCTTCTCTCTCCTCTCTCTCCTCCTCCTCCCTCCTCCCTCTCTCTCTCTCTCCCCCTCTCTCTCTCCCTCCCTCTCTCTCTCTCTCTCTCTCTCTCCCTCTCTCTCTCTCTCTCTGTCACTCTCTGTCAGTGTCAGTAAATTCCGCCCCATGACAGGAATGCGTGCAGGTCGCAAGGGCTTGCTATTAATAGGAGGAATCCGCGGCGACATCGAGTCTACGACTAGCGGTTACTTATACGAAGGAAGACGTCACGAACACTTAAAGTTAACAGGGCCTGACCTTTACGCAAACCCAGTCATCTCCCCTTCTGCAACATACAGTCTTCAGCATCAACGGCAGAGTGGGAGGGGTAGGGGTCGGGGGTGGGGGGACAGAAGGAGAAATGGATTTCTGCTTCTTCTTTTTCTTCTCCTTTTTCGTGCCGATGTCGCATACAAATTTGGCTGGGCATGAAAAGCCAGTTGATTATAGACTCTTCTTCTTTCTTCGTGTATTTCTCTCCATTTTTCTTTCTTTCTATCTTCCCTTTTCACCTCCTGCTTTCTTCCTTCTTTATTATTTCTTCTCTCCTTATTTATTCATTATTATTATTATGATCTCTTTCTTCATTATCTTTTCCCATTTTCTTCTCATACCCTCTTCCCCTTCATTCTGTATCCCCCCTCCCCAGTATTCTCATATTCTTTCATCTTTCAGTATTTTTGTAAAGTTCGCTCTTTCTTTCACTAGTTTTCAAATCACCCTCGTGCTGGGCACGAGTTTGGATATCGGCAATCATTCTTTTCTGAACCCCAGTTTCCACCACTTAGCCACTTCCACAAACAATTGATGAAGAGAACTATCATCAGTTTTTTTTAATTTTATACCATTTATTGATTTGCAAGGACATTTAATGAAGAGAACTATCATCACTTATTGTAAAATTCCACCACTCACTTATTTGCAAGGACAATTAACGCAGAGAACTGTCATCGGTTATTGTAAAATTCCACCACTCACTCCTTTGCAAGGACAGTTAATGAAGAGAACTGTCATCAGTTGTTTTGAATTCATGGCTACAGAAGTGTACAGCGCAATGCAAATGATAATTGTAAAAGGGATGCTTCTTCTTCTTCTTCTTCTTCTTCTTCTTCTTCTTCTTCTTCTTCTTCTTCTTTCTTTCTTTCTTTCTTCCCCCCCCCCCCGCCCCTCCCCCCACCACCACCACCCCCTTTTTTTTTCGCAGGCGTAAGTTTTGTTTGTTCGCTGAAAACAGCACAGCACACGCACACCGCCAAATGAGAGAGACCCGATTCCACTCATGTCCGTGCTGACGACCTAATGAAGACTGATGGATGGCTGATTTTCTTCTTCTTCTTCTTCTTCTTCTTCTTGAACGCTCTCCATTCAGAGAGTGTTCAAGGCCTATTGTTGTCGTTTTGTTGTTGTTGTTGATCGCTTTTATATAGCGCTATTCTCCGCTCTCGAGCAGACTCACTGCGTTCACGTGTGGTTCTACAAGAGTGGCTAGCTTTTTATAGCGCTGTTATTGTTGTTGTTATTGTTGTTGTTGTTGTTTTGTTTTTGTTTTTGAAACGGAGCGAAGGATGCAGGTTCGAAGTATGAGAGAAGAGTCACAATTAAAGTCAGAGGTTGCCACACAATAACTTTATCAGAACCAACCAGGAAACAGTGTAGGCTCCCCCCTGCAATCAGACCCATGGATGCCCAGACAGCAGCTCAAAACAATCCGCTTTTGTAGGCACACCGGGGCTCACTGTAGTGTCTGTAACGACATTGTGGGACACTGTAGTGTCTGTAGGGACACCGGGACACACTGTAGTGTCTGTAGGGACATTGCGGGGCACTGTGGTGTCTGTATGGACACTGTAGTGTCTGTAGGGACATTGTAGTGTTTGTAGGGACACTGGGGGACACTGTAGTGTCTGTAGGGACACTGGGACACACTGTAGTGTCTGTAGGGACACTGTAGTGTCTGTAGGGACATAGTAATATCGGTAGGGACACTGTAGTGTCTGTAGGGACACTGGGGCACACTGTAGTGTCTGTAGGGACATTGTAGTGTTTGTAGGGACACTGGGGGGCACTGTAGTGTCTGTAGGGACACTGTGGTATCTGTTGGGACACTGTAATATCTGTAGGGACACTATAGTGTCTGTAGGGACACTGGGGGACACTGTAGTGTCTGTAGGGACACTGTAGAACATGTAGGGACACTGTGGCACATTGTAGTGTCTGTAGGAACACTGGGGCACACTGTAGTGTCTGTAGGGACATTGTAGTGTCTGTGGGGACACAGTAGTGTCTGTCGGGACACTGGGGCACACTGTAGTGTCTGTAGGGACACTGTATTGTCTGTAGGGACACTGATACCAACTGTAGTGTCTGTAGGGGCATTGGGGCACACTGTAGTGTCTATAGGGACACTGTAGTGTCTGTGGGGACACTGATACCTACTGCAGTGCCTGTAGGGACATTGGGGCACACTGTAGTGTCTGTATGGACACTGGGGCACACTGTAGTGTCTGTATGGACACTGGGGCACACTGTAGTGTCTGTATGGACACTGGGACACACTGTAGTGTCTGTAGGGACATTGGGGCACACTGTAGTGTCTGTATGGACACTGGGACACACTGTAGTGTCTGTAGGGACATTGGGGCACACTGTAGTGTCTGTATGGACACTGGGACACACTGTAGTGTCTGTTGGGACATTGGGGCACACAGTAGTGTCTGTATGGACACTGGGACACACTGTAGTGTCTGTAGGGATACTGTAGTGTCTGTAGGGACACTGTAGTGTAACTGTAGTGACTGTAGGGACACTGGGGCACACCGTAGTGTCTGTAGGGACACTGGGGCACACTGTAGTGTCTGTAGGGACACTGTAGTGTCTGTAGGGACACAGTAGTGTCTGTCGGGACACTGGGGCACACC
>JABMCL010000055.1:75000-82500 GCA_018857735.1 Alviniconcha marisindica | reverse complement strand
AGACCTTAAATAATTTAGAAAAAAACAACAAAACTTTTGAGCTGAGATTTACTGTAACTGCATTCAGAACCCGACAAGTTTTGAACTGAGATCTATGGTAATTGCATTCAAAACCCGACAACCTTTGAGCTGAGATCTAAGGTAATTGCATTCAAAATCCACCAACTTTTGAGCTGAGATCTACGGTAATTGCATTCAAAACCCGACAACCTTTGAGCTGAGATCTAAGGTAATTGCATTCAAAATCCACCAACTTTTGAGCTAAGATCTACGGTAATTGCATTCAAAACCCGACAACCTTTAAGCTGAGATCTACGGTAATTGCATTCAAAACCCGACAACCTTTGAGCTGAGATCTACGGTCATTGCATTCCGTTCGCTAGGTCCCGTCTTGTCTGCTTCCGCTCGCCTCTGACTGCGTGCCATCGTCAGTGGAAATAAAAGAGACTAATGAACGATAAAACAGATGGGAAAACTGTCCACAGCTCATTGCAGACGGCGAAGCTGTGACAGCACGTAAAAACAATGACCCACGAACAGGTGTATTAGAACACAACCTGCAGACACAAGAGAAAAACAAAGCAGTAAAACACTTCCACAATCGCTGGATCCACGACATGATTTTTTCATTACACAGGCCGCTAAATAAAGGGCATCAGTCGTTTTACAGCGGAGGTGACGAGGTGTCCGCTGGCAAGGCTACATCAGAGTAGGACTCACGACTGCAGCAGATAGTAAGTGTCCCTGTGCGCGGACTCTCGATGTGAGACTCACGCACGCACACATAAACACACACACACACACACGCGCGTGCCCGCGCACGCACACACACACACACACACACACACACACACACACACACACACACACACACACACACACACACACGCACAAACAATAAACATTACTGAGGGGGAAATCTTTCCGGTAATAAACGGAAAACTCTTGGCTTTCGCACTTTCTAACACTTCGGCCCCACATCTGGAACAATCTCCCCCAAGGCATCAGGCACTCTACTACTCTCTCTTCCTTCAAAGGCAGGCTCAAGACATTTCACTTCTCAGAATTTTCAGTTAAGCAACATTGTCCTCCATTTCTATCATTCTGTACAGTGTGTGTGTGTGTGGTGTGTGTGTGTGTGTGTGTGTGTGTGTGTGTGTGTGTGTGTGTGTGTGTGCATCTTTCACATAGTTCTGCTTGAACACTTGTTGATGTCAAGATTATGTGTTAGCTTTTTGTTCAGTTGCTGATAACATTTTCTATCTCGATGTACATTATGCGTTATATTATGCTTGTTCAGCGCTTTGAGCCGCAGGTAGGCGCTTTACAAATTTCCGTTATTATCATTATTATTAGAAATCTTTGAAATACGTGGACGCCGACTCTTTTTTGTCAGACCACACGTCACGCAGTAGTCTTAGTTTTCTTTCTCCTGGCAACACGCCAATTACGTGTTCTGGCCTTTTCTTTCCGGCATCAAATCGTCGAGGTCAGACCTATACAATTACTGGCACATGCGTCTGCCTTGATGATCAAAACCAACAAAAAGGTTAAGAGAGAGAAGGAGAGATAATTTTTTATGGAACAACACAAAACGCGTGCAAATTCTCGGGATAAACTCCTCTTTCAAGCAACAGACAAGCAATTATTCGACAAACAAACGATGAAAGAAATGAAATCACTTTTTACCTTTCAGAAGCTTCCGGGCAAACGGGATGGGGGAGGAAGGGGAGGGAGTTGAGGGGACGGGAGGTGTGGTGGAGGCGGGTGAAGGGGGAGGGGGGTAGCCTGTTGTGACCTGACAGCGTCACGTGATCTAAACAGGCGGCGGAGATGCCACTGTGATATTACAACGCAGCTCATTTTAATCGTATAAGCGACGTAGAAAAGGGACGACCCACACTCCGAGCATCGCTGTCACCTCTAGGGAAGGATGTCGTAAACCAGTGTTTGGAGTTTTTGGGGACGACCCTCTCTAATAATCGAACGCAAGCGCAGTTAGGTAAAGCAAACGTCGGCATCCATAAATAATTATTAACTGAGGAACAAACCGATCAGAACACACGAAAGACGGCAAGTGATCGCAAAGCAAACTCCCGCATCAATACATAATAAACCGACGAATAAACCGATCTCAGCACAAAAAGAATGAAGCGGGATAGTTTTTCGGACTAAATACGAGTGTGTGGATTTTCGGCAGTAATGTTTCGTGTTTTGTTGTTGTTGTTTTTACTAGCTTTTTCTGTGGGAGTTGGAGAGAGAGGAGTGGAGAAAGTGGGAGGGGGGGGGGGGAGAGTTATGAGAAATAATTCACCGTAGGTGGCAGATTATATCCTCGTGACTCAATTTCGGTTTGCTGTATGTGCGTCTGTGCACGCGTGCGTGCGTACGTGTGTGCGTGTGTGTGTGTGTGTGTGTGTGTGTGTGTGTGTGTGTGTGTGTGTGTGTGTGTGTGTGTGGTTATGTGTGCGTGTGTGCGTGTGTGCGTGTGTGTGTGTATGTGTGCGTGTGTGTGTGTTAGCGCAACCGCGCGTGCGCGTTTTCTACAAAAATATTCAACAAAACATCCATGAAAGAGTAAAACAAAAATACTCTTATCGACAAATAGATGTGATGTGTTTTTGAACCAGTGAAAATTCTCATGACCACAAACTGATCTGTTATATATTCATCTGCCTATTTATATATATACTGTTTTCAAATATTATATAAATAAAAGTATAATCTCATGTCGACAAACGGATGTCATCTGATCAATGCTGACTTTCGGGAATCTTTTTTTTTTTTTTTTTTTTTTTTTCGCAACCTGACATGCACACATTATTATATCAAACAAACCGAAAAAGAGAAAAACAACTAGAATTTCCTGTTCTCATTATTTCGACCGGATTAACTGGTCTTTCTCAGTGGTCAGGGCTTTAATGGTATATAATTATAACTGAAATAACAAGGTCGTTATATCCAAATATCAGAACTTCTCTCTCTCTCTCTCTCTCTCTCTCTCTCTCTCTCTCTCTCTCTCTCTCTCTCTCTCTCTCTCTCTCTCTCTCACACACACACACACACACACACACACACACACACACACACACACACACACACACACACACACACACACTCCAAAACATGTATAGCTGCAAACATTCATTTCTATTCAGCTATTATCAAGACAAGATTCGGCAGAATTAATTATAGTTAGCTCTTTGACTTATCGTCAGCCACACAGGTTTCCAGAGGACGAACAGCACATTCAAACCTTTGACACCACCTCAAAATACAAGTCACTAAATCACAGGTCAAAAGCTGGATCGCTGTTCAGGACACAACAGTCAACAGCAATCACAACCGTGTCAAAAACAATCAATAATCAGAAACAAGCATACATATCTCAATATTTACATATTTTCGCCGAACAACAACGGACAGCAATAGCACATTTTCCAAGAAGGAACCCAAAACCAGTATGCCAAGGGTGGATTCAGGGCAGACGAAAAAGGTCTTTACAATCACAAGGACATGTCTGATTCACTGTTACATTAGTTAATCTCCCAGGTTTTGGAACCTGTTTGTATTCCGTGGGCATTAACACGCTAATCTGCATCTGTAGCGAGCAGGGTGACCTATTTTGTTCCGCGGGTCAACGCGGGAAACTACGTTAGCCAAAACACCAATTTAAAAAGTAAGTAGAGGGTTTGGGGAGAAGTGATGTTGAACGGACCGGGAAGGTATCCTGCAGATACACTAAAAACGAAAACAAAGCGACAGTACTGTTCAGAGCATCTCTCTCTCTCTCTCTCTCTCTCTCTCTCTCTCTCTCTCTCTCTCTCTCTCTCTCTCTTAGACAAACAAATACACACACACACACACACACACACACACACACACACACACACACACACACCCACAACACACACACACACACTCACACACACACACACACACACACACACACACACACACACACACACACACACACACACACACACACACACACACACACACACACACACACAAGCGCGCCTAACAAAAACAACTGTTGGATTCTTTCAGTTTCAAATCCGAGTGCGCATTTTTCAAAGTTACAAAATGCACTCATGGTATGTACGCCTGCAGGCTACATTGCAGTGGGGTACGCAAACAAAAAGAATGCACCTGGAACCACTCACCTGTGTTGGATATGACTGCTGCCGATGAAAGTAGAGAACGAAAGGCGAGAGACGACAGGGGCGGATCACGCACCCAACCGATTCCTTCCACCAGCTGCCCAGTCCTCAGTCTGTCTGGAACCCGGAGACCGATGCGTCAGCGGGTATCTGCTCTGGCCAGCGGGGTGTCGTAGCCTTGTCCTGTGTGTGCTGGATGACGGTTGGTGTAGTTGCGTGTTGTGAGTGGACGAATGCGGACCGTGGTCAAGCTTTTATACGGCCGGCTAGGCCTTCGCCAACGCGGAGTGCCACAAGGCAGGATTGGTCGTTGGGTGGGATGGTGTGCGGTCTGCTTTGGGGATTGGGCGCCAATGATCTTGTCTTCGGCGCCGAAAAGGGCTGAGACAGAGGAGAAAAGGAGGGCGGGGCGGAGAGAGAGTGGGGGGGGGGGGGGGGGGGATGAGGGAGAGGGAGGGAGGGACAGTTATGGGATTAGTGCAGTCAACGAAAGAGAGAGAGAGATAGACAGACAGACAGTCAGAGACACAGAGACAGAGATACAGAGACTGAGAGACAGAGACACAGAGACAGAGACACAGAGACAGAGAAACTCGATCTCTTTATTTCCCTGTCAAGGATTGTCGTACACAGCTGACTGCTACACGGCTAATTGTAATATATTTATGTCTATGCAAATAAGTGTATATACATATAAGCAAACAAACTAAGCACAAAATGCAAACAATGCACAAATAAGATACGTAGAGAGCGCGCGCGCAGGCACCCCCCCCCCCACACACACACACACACACACACACGCGCGCCGCGCGCATACGCATCACACACACATATACATGCATGCCAGCTCTCTCTCTCTCGCGCGCACGCACACACACACACACACACACACACACACACACACACACACACACACACACACACGCGCGCGCACGTTCTCTCTCTCTCTCTCTCTCTCTCTCTCTCTCTCTCTCTCTCTCTCTCTCTCTCTCTCTCTCTCTCTCTCTCTCTCAAATATACAACTATATTACCAAGGAACAGTGGTACGATTTTTTTTTTAATGTTTAATACAAGTGCTCTAGCATAAACTCTGACCCAAATGAGTAAAATTATAGCTGCAGAGACAGATGAGGAACTGCCTGAAGTTTTGTTTAATGAAGCAATTTCCAAACAAGAAGATGTAGCTGGTATTGGTAAGTTGAAGTCAGGGAAAAGTGCAGGTCCTGACAAGATAATAGGCGAAGTAGTCATTGATTTTCTAGTGAAGCTTTTCAACAAAATATTCGATGGTGGAACGTTTCACCGAGAGTGGTCAAAATCAATCATTGTCCCTATTAATAAGAAACGGGACGTAAACCAACCAGATAATTATCGTAGTATTGCCTTGACAAGTGTCATAAGTAAAGTGTACACCCATATTGTGAACAAACGATTCTCAGAGTGGGCAGAGGTGGAAGAAAAGACCTTCCAGGAACATGCTGGTTTCAGAGCAGGCTATAGTACTGTGGACCACATATGTTCTCTGTATGCGATGGTACAAAAAATATTTACTCAAGTCTGAGTGGGATGAGTTCCCGGAAAATAAATTATATAAGATATTTCCAATGTTAAAAGAATCCCCCACAAACCGGAAGAACTGTAGGGCCCGATTCCCTTGGCCATTCTTTTTTTACTCTTTCCCTTTTTTATTAAAGGGTGGGGAAAGCCAATGTGCATCGGTGTGATAAAATTTTAACATAAATTTTTTACTTACTTGTTAGTTTATTGAAATAAGAAAAGCCACTTTACAGCTAAATCACTTGAGTTTTTAAAGAATTTTACCTGAGAAGATTTTTAACTTTTGAAAGAAATCAATTTTTTTTGAAAAATTTAAATTTGAGATCATTTTTAGTTATGTTTATGTTATAAAACTTTTAAGCATGGTTTTAAAACTGTATATAGACTCATTTTAAGAAATACATATTATTAAAATATATGAGATGTGTATCGCCCTGATATAACCGTACCGGTTGACTGGGCGTAAAACACCAACTTACTTACTTACTTACTTATTTACTCAAGTACACAAAGTTGTATGTAGCCTTCGTAGACTTTAAGAATGCGTTTGATTATGTGGAGCAGAACCGAACTATGGTCCGTGTTAAGAAAAGGTGGTGTAAATGGAAAACTGTACGTGGCTCTAAGGGGTTTATATAACTCGGTTATAGCATGTGTCCGTGATAAATGCTCATATTGTGATTACTTTGCCAGTCCAGGAAGTATGAAACAAGGATGCCTGCTTAGTCCTTTGATGTTTTCCTTTTTTATCAATGAACTGGCCACAGAAGTGACAAAAACAGGTAAGCATCGTATTCAGCTGATCCCTGGTACCACTGTTGTTGTTTTTTGTGTTACTTTTTGCTGACGATGTCATACTCTTGTAAAATACGACAGTGGGCTTGAAAAACCAACTTGATTGTTTGAAAAGGGAAGCAGACAGACTGTACTTAACGATAAACTTAGAAGAAAAAAACGTTATGGCTTTTCGTGTGGGTGCTCACCTCGGCTACACGAGAAAAGTGGTTGTATGGTAATGTATTTGGGCATGATTTTTACCGCAAAATTGACTGTGAGTGTTGCTTTGTCTGATGTGTGTAGGAAAGGAAAGAAGGGGGTGATGGAGATTCAGAAATCAATGAGAAGATTAATTACAATAGATCCATGTTTATTCTGGAAAATCTTCGACGCTCAGATTACTCCTATCTTGACGTATTCAGCAGAAGTTTGGGGATTACATGACACAAAGCAAACTGAAAAGGTTCATACATTTTCCATCAAACGGTTTCTGAATGTTCCACTACACTGTTCAAACAAAATGATATATAGAGAAACTGGCAGATTTTCGTTGTTTATCACAACATATGTAAAATGTATTAAGTACTGGATAAAACTGACCAGATTACCAATGACAAGAATATGTAGACAGGCGTATGAAATGTTTTTGCTACTACACGAAGCGGGCTAACAGAACTGGGTAACGAAAGTTAAGGCTCTTTTGGTGGAACATGGGTTTGTTATTGTCTGGTTGTGCCAAAGTGTTGGCTATGAGACACATTTTATAGCTGAGTTTAAAGACAGGCTTATTTTCTGCTACAAGCAAAACTGGCATTCGGAGATGAAAAGCGACAGTAAATACAGATGGTTTTATTCATTCAAACGCGCCTTCGAAGCTGAAACATATTTAATGTGCATTACAAACAAATGGTTGCGAGTTATGTTTGCTAGGTTTACATTAAGATCGTGTGGACTTAAAAGTTACAAAGAATGGTTAATTACCACCTAACAACAAGGAGTCTTT
>JABMCL010000055.1:70000-72500 GCA_018857735.1 Alviniconcha marisindica | reverse complement strand
TTTGAGCCGGGAGCGGACAGGGAGGAGCAAGGGAGCGGAGATAAGATCGTGCGAGCTGAAGTAGAGTAGCACGACACGTGCACAGCTTGCGCGCCTGTCCGGGATCTAACACACGGGAGTGTCGTCAGAATCTCCGGGCGGTTCTAGGAGTGTGGGAGGGGCGGTCAGGCCGCCACAACGTCACATTGCATCATCACCGTGTATCATCGTTGTCGTGGCTTGGGGTGCTCTACCGCCGATGATGCTGAAGTGAAGTCCTCCACTGCAAATACGACATATCTGTGTGTGGGTGTGTGGGTGTGTGTGTGGGTGTTAAAATAGTCCTAAGAATTGAGAGCTGTTGACTAGATATCCACATACATGTTCTTTCAAACAATTATAATAAACAATTCTCTCTCTCTCTCTCTCTCTCTCTCTCTCTCTCTCTCTCTCTCTCTCTCTCTCTCTCTCTCTCTCTCTCTCTCTCTCTCTCTCTCTCTCTCTCACACACACGCAACAATGATAATAATAATACAAGTATTTTTAAAGCACAAAATCTTGTCCCTAGAGACTATTCTAAGCGCATACACACGCACACACACACGGACAGAGACACCTGCACACACAAGCATTCTGGTCATACAAAACAAAATAATATGCACAGCTCAAAAACTGGCAGCAAACGACCGGAAGACCTGGAATGGATGAAGACATCAGAACGGAACAGAAAACATGGCAGGTCCACACACACACACATACACACACACACACACACACACACACACACACACACACACACACACACACACACACACACACACACACACACACACACACACACACACACACACACAGATATGTCGTATTTGCAGTTAGTTTTCGTATACTTTGGTGGACTTGCTTCTATGTGACGATTCGTTCGGAGACAATGATAATGATAAGGGTGATGACAATTATGGCGATGATTCTGAAGTGGTGATAGGATTTTTTTTTAAATGAGAGGTCGAATAATGAAGACACGGGGGGGTTGTTATTTTTAACCTACCGTTATCCGCTTAGGATTACCTCAGAACACTCAGCATGAGCAACAGTAGGAACTGTGTGACGGTGAAATGATTTCAAATAATAATGAAGATCCGTGGGCTTAGAGTGTACCGCTACCAGATGGCTGACTGGCCGGGGGAACATTGTGGACAGGTGCGGCACTACCAGATGGCTGACTGGCCGGGGGAACATTGTGGACAGGTGCGGCACTACCAGATGGCTGACTGGCCGGGGGAACATTGTGGACAGGTGCGGCACTACCAGATGGCTGACTGGCCGGGGAAACAACAAGGTTCCAGGCGAGATCAAAAGATCAAGAGATCTTAGAGGAGGGAGGTGGAGCTGGACCTTCAAGTTAGCCCAGAACAGATCATGAGTAGGGAGGTGGAGCTGGGCTGCGAAAGTTAGACTTCTTTCGTTTCGAGTTGTCCAAGTTGTTCGTCAACAGCAGAGCAACGGACATTGTCTTTGTGACTCTGTCCAAGTACAGCAGTTGAAACAGCAATTGCGCAGTGCACAAGTCGCTGGGCAATGGCGAGGGGACACCGCCTTAACACTTCCATTGTTTTGGCGGCGGTCCACGGTCTCTCCGGTCTTTTCGGGCGGTATCCGCGGTCGAGCCTTCACTCTTTTGTCCCTTTCCCCCTCTGTCCCCGTCCCTAATAAGCCATCTCGCTTCCGTGGACATAAAGCAACAAAGAAGTAAGGGGGAACAATGTGGACAGGTGTTATAGAAGGGACAGGTAAGACAAGTGCAGACAGGCCGGTACGGGCACTGGGTCCCTGTCGTAGGGTATCTGACCGTTGAAGTTTTCCACTGAAACACAGTAAGTACCCCGGCAGAAAGCGATGTTGTGAAGTTGAGACACATGGTTTCGGTGTTACAGCGAAGTTAGGGACTTATGTCACAGCGAGTGCAGCAAGAGACAGGTGTGTGTGTGTGTGTGTGGGGGGGGGGGGGGGGGGGGGGGGGAGGTAATTTTGGCGTCGTGAGTTTCCGCTTTAATCGTGAAGGGATAAGCTGCGTCACGCGTGTGATGATACAAGGAACTGTCACTGAACATACGAGTACGAAGCGAGGAGGGAACAGTCTAATTACGTCGCAATAACCTTCGAGATCGAATCCAGTACCGTAACTACTCGACCACCTCATCTCCTTACTGGCGCCGTAGCCGTCGTGCAAGCCAAGCGTGGGTGGTACAGACATATTTCACTTCCTCCGACACGAGTGGGAGGACATAGAAAATAATTGTCACAGAGATAACGAATGCTGTGTGCCGTTAAAGGAACTACCTTTCTGAAAACACCCTTTTGTTTAACAGAAGAGCTCACATAATAACAATAATGGATTTGTATAGCGTCCATATATCATCTCCATCACTGATGTGCTTACGCGTGCCAATGTATTTGTGTGTGTGTTTGTGTGCGTGCGTGCGTGCTTGCGTGTGTGTGTGTGTGTGTGTGTGTGTGTGTGTGT
>JABMCL010000055.1:5000-67500 GCA_018857735.1 Alviniconcha marisindica | reverse complement strand
CAAACATAAACACACACACACACGCACACACAGGAGAGCGAGGGATGTGCAACATTGCAACATTGCAACAGGAAGAAATCTGTAATGGTGGATACTCACCAACAATTATGTGGGGGCAAGTTCTATGGTCCTGCATTTAGATTTTGTTGCTGATTTGGGTTTTTATTGTTGAGCTTCTTTTTTCGCTTTTTTGTTATGGGTATGGGGGGGCGGGGGTGGGGGTGTGTGTGGGGGGAGGGAGTTGTCTGTTTTTAGTTGTTGAAGACTTGATCTGTATACATATGCCAACATCCAAGACAAGCAATGGGCTATCCTAATTATTACGCAATACCGTTTTCTTGAGTTTCACGGGGGGCGGGGCATGTATCAAAAGAGACTGGCCTTTAAAATCTGAATTTGAAACAAAGTTGATCATATAGTGTTCTTAAAAAAAAATCTGATCACAAAAAAAGGGTCAGATGAACGCTGATTTAACAGGCCAACACAAAGCATGCTGAAGTGTTCAGGGTAAACCCCTGCTCCAAGCAACAGACAGACAAACGATAGTACTGAAATGAGCCTATCCTTATGTCTTTGTAAGCGCTACGCGATGGGGTACCATAAATAATCTATTGTTATTAATAAATCAAAATAATTGTCTGCTTAGTTCGTTATTAAACCGTTATCGTTGCTCTAATCAGTCTGTTGCCTGAAAAAGGGGTTTACGCTGAAACTTTGCAATGTTTTGTGTAAATTCTATTAAAATAAACGTCCTTTTGCAAGACAGAACAGCAGTCAACCTCACCAGCGTTTGGTTATCACTCAGCCCTTTTTCAAGATTGAAGACTCAATTATCTCATCAGAAAAATTTAATTCTTGGCTAAACATATACCACATAACAATAGACGATAGCACACATTACACCTTCTTTTTTTTTCTTTTTTTTTTTTTTACTCAACAAAATATTATTGTAAAAACACGTAGTACATAATATGTAATTCATCCTTTATAACGTTTTTGTGTCAGTTGGGATCTGTACTTGATTGAATGAGTAGACAATAGCACACATTACACCTTTTTTTTTTTACTCTACGAAATGTTATTGTAAAAACAGAAAAAATAAAGGTAATTCATCCTTTTTAACGTCTTTGTGTCAGTTTCGATCTATACTGGATTGAACGAGTATGATTCCTGTCTTTTTCTGCACTGAATGTCCCATAGACTATGCATGAACTTGCCCACTGGCAGTAGAAACACTATGATTCAGCTCCAACGAAGCTTGGCAGAAAACATTCACTCTCTTTGCACTTTGTCGAAATGTAATGCAAATCATTTTCATCACCACTCATCATGTGTTGCAAACACGATGGTCCATGAAGGGCGAGGGACAGAGGCATTATTTGTCAAGCGGTCATAGATTGCAGAGATGTGGCAGCAAAGTCAGCAGGGAGTCACGCACACATCTGCCAAACGCTGCCGTAAAACTCACCGTCCGATGAGAACTACAGTAAGAGTGAGGCAAAGTAAGCGGTATGAAGGAGGAAAACACTCCCCAAAATAAGACGGGCGAAGGATAAAAATAATAATGATAAAAAACAAAGCAAGAAGAAAAAAGTAAATGAAGAAAAGAAGAAGAAAAGAACGACGTTTCGACAGACGGTCTTCGCTGGCTTACTAAAAGGCTTACTAAGTGCTGGTAACGCAGAAGAAAGACAGGCTAAAGAAGAAGCGGCAAAGTAAATTCGCCTTGCAACAGCAACAGATCACCATTTTCTTTTGCCTGCATGTTCTCAACACACACACACACACACACACACACACACACACACACACACACACACACACACACACACACACACACACACACACACACACACACACACACAACACACACACACACACACACACACACACACACACCACACACACACGCACACACACACACCATACACACACACACACACACACACCACACACACACACACACACACACACACACACACACACACACGCACACACACACACGCACACACACACGCATACACACACACACAGCAAACCACGCCCATGCACACAGCACGCACGACACGCAACACGCACACACAAGCACGCACAGAACGCACAGCAGCAGCACAAGAGAGAGAGAGAAGAAAAGAGAAAAGAGAGAAGAAAGAAGAGAGAAAGAAGAAAAAGAAGAGAAGAAGAAGAAGAGAAGAGAAGAGAGAAGAAGAGAGAGAGAGAGAGGAGAGAGAGAGAGAGAGAGAGAGAGAGAGAGAGAGAGAGAGAGAGAGAGAGAGAGAGAGAGAGAGAGAGAGAGAGAAGAGAAGAAGAGAAGAAGAAGAAGATAACGCGAAAAACGACGGCTGACCATCGGAAGCAGAAGGGCAATTTGTTACCAAATACACTAACAGATATGACAAATCAACCGACGGACAGACAGACAGAGACAGACAGGAATGCTAACTGTACGATGTTTTATAGACTGTTACGCGGACTATGTCAGTTCAGTTCCCCACTTCGGCTCTATTTCGCAAGAAACGTTGCAGTATATGCACTCTGCTTTGTGACTTTTCCCCTCACAATTAATGAAACAGTGAAATGGTTCTCATCGCTCTCATCTTAATCCTGAACTATCCTGGTGGTGACTGTATATAGCGTTAGGTACAGCTTTCCCCTCTTCCATCTCCTGGTATCTCTTGCCCCACCAGCACCGCTTGAGACATCTCTTGCCCCACCAGCACCGCTTGAAACACAACTCGACGTCAAACGAGTGTAACGACCAACGACCATTGGACAGACATACAACTGATCACGGCTGCGTGGAGACAGCAGAACCTCAGTGACTGGACATCAAATCTTTATTGCGTCGCAAGGGCCGAAAACAATGGATCAAAGGTGTCAACACACCCATCTCCTAGTGGTCAATAAAATGGGCAAAGTTCGTGCGAGCGCGCACTGTGACGGACAAACAGGCGTCTGACGTGCAAAGACTTCAGCTGTCTTGTCCCGGGTTATGTGGAGACGAAAGTGGAGACGATGACGCTTTTTGTCCGCGACCTTTCTTTCCTGGAGGATTGTCCGGCTCGAGGAGCGAAGCCTTTTGTGCTCGTTCTGCTAGCGAGGCTTGTCAAAAATGGCTTCGTCATGCTGGCTGACGATGCAAGATAAGATGCTGAAGGTGGATCACGCAGTTATAATCGATGTCGACGTCATCAATACTGTATCGATCTTTGTCCCCTTTACCGGCGAAGCAGGAACACAAAGTTTTCTGCAGACTTATGCGTGCACACTGTACTCTCAACACGATTCCGTTCTCTTTTTTTTCTCTCTTTTTTTTTTTTTTTTTAATGTCTTGGGGCATTTAGTTGATCAAAATATAATTGAAGAGTACGGGCTAGCGTCTAGCCATAAAGATCCCCAAAATCTATCATTCAAAGACGTGATGGAGAGCTGCTAGACCTGGACCGGAATATCAGCCCATTTGAGTGTTTATTGCCAGCACGAATAGGTTTTCCCGCAGCCGTGTGCTCCTGTAAGATTTTCGTTGTGGAACTGATAATAAAGCTGTTTTTCCTTACCTTTTTTCGGATCAGTTCGTATTTTGTATTGAACTGGGAACACATATAAAATTCACCAGCTTGTACAAAACATTCTAAAATAATAATAATAATAATAAGAAGAAGAATATGTCTTCAGAGACTGCGGTTTGCATGTGTTTGAGTTGCTAGTCTCCTTCTCGCTGTCTAAATAAAAGCACAGTCGTAATACAGGTTTAACTGACTTGCGCAAGTTTCATTAATTTTTTTAATTTTTTTTGGTTCATTTAGAAGTGTTTTTCACTGAGAATGGAATCATTCACTTGCAATTTATGTAAGTTGACCAACTTGATTCAATAACTGCATTGGTCCGTTTTACATTTTAATCTTGTTCTTGTCATCCAATCGAAATCAATTAGCGGAGGAAATCACTCCCACTGTGACAGCAATCCTGTGATTGTCGCCCTTTAATGACCACCAGCTTCTCCCGCTAGGCGGCTCAATGGCATTGCCGTCAGCGCATGCTCCATCTGATTTGCATAATCTGCCGTAGTGTGGCGCGTGCTACCAGCCCATAAAGATCCGTCCTGTAATGCCGGTCGTGATCCACCGATTTTCGATGTGCGAACTTTCCGTGTCGGCTTTTCAGTCGATGTGTCCAGTGCAACTGAGGTGTGGCATTCACTGGAGTTTTGTTCCCCCCCCCCCCCCCCCCCACACACACACACCACACACACACACACACACACACACACACCGAAAAGGGGGAAGAGGGTGGAGGGGAGAGAGGAGAGAGGGGAGAGAGAAGAAAGAAGAGAGGGAGAGAGAGGGGGGGGGGGGGGGGGGGGGGGGGGGGGGAGGGGGAGAGAGGGAGAGACTATATGAAAGGAAATTAATTATATAATATATATATATATATATATATATATTATCTATATATATACATAAAATCCATCTTAATTATCTAACAATGTCGATGCCGTTTGTATTATCTTGTGTGCGAAGACTACAAAATGATCATATACTATTGGCTCTTGCTTGGAGGAGGTGATGGAGATTGCCACTGACTCCGGCATCATCTACCTTATCTCTCGGACTTTCTCACTGTGTACACCCCTTCCGGGCACCTTCGCATTTCTGCAGGCAAACCGCATACTCCACATCTCCCATGTCAAAACTGCGTGCGTGCGTGCGTGTGTGCGTGCGTGCGTGCGTGCGTGCGTGCGTGTGCGTGCGTGCGTGCGTGCGTGCGTGCTGGTGTGTGTGTGTGTGTGTGTGTGTGTGTGTGTGTGTGTGTTACATTCATGGGTCCTTCCCGCTTCCGGTTGTCTTGAACCTGTTTGAGTCGTGCGGCAGCCGATAGATAATATCACATTTAAAGATTATATTTTCGAATTTCAGGGATTTTTGTTTTAACAGTGAACACATAAAAGGTTCAAATGAATGTTGTTTATTAGGACAAAAACACCACTTGCGAATTTTCGGAGTAATCCCCTTCATTCTTATTTTGCGTTTTGTCCTAAAAATAGCATTCTTTTGAACCTATTATGTGTTTGGATCTCTTTTTAGAACGCTAGCAGTCATTTCTCTTTCTGATTTTTAGAACTAGTTTGAAAAAACGAGCTTAGTGGGGGACAAATATACCGTCACTTGTCACAGCGTCACGTGCCACAGCGTCACGTGTCACACAGTCACGTGTCACAGCGTCACGTGTCACAAGTCACGCAGTCATGTGTCACACCTTCACGTGTCACACCTTCACGTGTCACAGCTTCACGTGTCACACAGTCATGTGTCACACCGTCACGTGTCACAGATTCACGTGTCACAGATTCACGTGTCACAGCTTCACGTGTCACACCGTCACGTGTCACACAGTCACGTGTCACAGCTTCACGTGTCACACCGTCACGTGTCACAGCTTCACGTGTCACACCGTCATGTGTCACACCGTCAAGTGTGACAGCTAGCCCAACGGCTGCTGACAGCTTCCAAGATCTCTCTCTCTCTCTCTCTCTCTCTCTCTCTCTCTCTCTCTCTCTCTCTCTCTCTCTCTCTCTCTCTCTCTCTTTATCTCTCTCTCTCTCAGAAGAGCTGTAAAGTTAATCCTTCCAGATACAACTCTAACTACTGACCAGAAATTAAAGGAGATGAGAATAATGAGCCTACAAAAACAACTTGAATATAACAAAGTTTGTTCATGTAAGAGTCCTTAGCAATGAGGCCCCATAGTACATATCTAACCTGTACACACACACTCCCTCACGCTATTCCAACTCTAGGAACTATCAGCTTAGTTTGCCTAGGCCAAGGATAGACATATTCAAAACAAGTATATCCTTCTCTGGTGCTTATCTATGGAACAACCTACCTCTGACAGTCAGATCTTGTCAGTCACTCAGCTCCTTCAAGCGTAAACTTCGTGCACACCTTGAAGTAGTTACATAGGATGGACTGTGACATAATACTCCGCCAATCCTTCCGACTGCTTGTGATAGTGCTCCCCCCCCCCCCCCCCCCCCCCCCCTCCCGTTACTGTTCTTCATAAGATAAGCATTGACTGTTTTTTCTTTTTCTTTTTCTCTCCAATACTGGTGTTGAACTGATGAGATGTTCTGCTGCCTTATTTACAGGTTGTATGCTCATAATGTATAACTGAGTGATGTATGCATGTGTACATCTGGCGCTGTGAATACGCTATGTTTTGTGTGGAAATTCTCATGTATCAAACTTCACTCACTCATTCATGCCTGTATGTATATAAATTATGCCTGTAATTTTATATTTACTCATCAGTAGCTTCGCAAGGATTAGTTGTTAGACAGGTTTTTGACTGAACCTAAACTACAATCCTTGTAAAATAAAGTTTTAGAGCTCGAGTTCCAGTTCTCTGTCTCTTTCAGATAGAGAGAGAGACTGAGGTTTTCGAGTGATTGCCAATGCAATGACGGTCATTTGAGACCTATTTTATACACCCATACAACTCTGCCCAGTTCTTCCGACTCCTCCGCAACAACCACTCCCCCCCCCCCCCCCCCCCCCCCCCCCCCCCCCCCCCCCCCCCCCCCCCCCCCCCCCCCCCCCTTCCCCCCGCACGTTCTTTATAAGATAAGCTTTGACTGCTTCTGTTTTCTTTTCCGATACTAGTCATATGAACTGATCAGATGTTCTGCTGCTTCACTTGCTCATAATATGCTCATCGTATGTTCATAATATGTAACTGAATGATGTATGGCATGTATTCATCTGGCGCTGTGAGCACGCTATGTTTGCTGTGGAAATTCTCATGTATAACGTTTTACTCACTCATTCATGCCTATACGTATATAAATAATGCCTGTAATTTGATATCTATTCATCAGTAGCTTAGCAAGGACTAGTTGTTAGACAGGTTTTTGACTGAACCTAAACTACAATCCTTGTAAAATAAAGTTTTCGAGTTCGAGTTCGAGTTCGAGTTCTCTCTCTCTCTTTTGGAGGGGGGGGGGGGGGGGGGGGGCGAGAGGGGGGGGGATAATCCCCTTTATCAAGCTACAAAACGACGCTTAAAGAACAGTTAAACGGCGAAAAACGGTGAAAAATGATAGTTAAACTACCTATCTGTTTCTGGCTGAGCTATGTTGTTTTGTTGTTGAGCTATGTTGTCGGCACTGGACACGAAAACAACATAACTCAAACAAAAACAGATAAGTCGTTTGGCTATCCACTTCATTTTTCGTTTGTTTTGTTTTGTTTTTTGTTTTTGTTTGTTTGTTTTTTGTTGTTGTTTTTTGTTATTGTTACGGTGTCGTTTGTAGCTTGGTAAAGGGGATTACCCCCAAAAGTTCGCGTCTTGTGTTTTGTCTTGATAAATAGCGTTCTTTTAAAGCTGTTATGTGTTTGGATCTTGTTTTAGAACGCTAGCAATCATTCTGTTTCAGTGCTTTGTTCATCCATTCCTGCTGATCGTGATTGGAACACTCGAATCAACGGGGCAATTTGATGCAAAAATAGGACTGCCCCGTAAAGCAAAATGAGGTGGCAATATATTAATAATAATAATAATAATAATAATAATAATAATAATAATAATAATGAATACTTCGTAGAGCGCCCAACCAGCACAGGACCTAAGCGCTTACACGTTCTTTACAAATACATATTGTCAAAATTCAATGCATACAACATGAATGCACACACACACGCACGCACACACACACACATTCAGTCGAGGCACACGCGGCACGCACGCGCACACACGCACACCGACTCTCTCTCTCACACACACACACACACACACACACACACACACACACACACACACACACACACACACACAAATCAGTCGCATATCAGGGCAAACAGGGCAAACACTGAACTGAAGAATCGCCGCTGGACAGTATCCAGAGAGAGGTGACTGACAGCCATGCTACACATCAGGCGCCAGGTCAGCCTCGTGTCCCAGCCGGTACAAGTAGCTGGGAACGGTGCCGGTCGACAACAGGTTGGGGCGGACTAGCTGCCAACGTGGACGCATGCTTCTCAGTGCAGACACTCGGATACTTATCCCCCGTATTATAACAAAAACATTTGGCCAGCGCCGTTTCTCCTGGTGTGCTTCATAGCCATGGAATTCGCCCCTTTCTGACATCCGTCACATTCAGTCCTCTCAGAGTCTCGCACCTTTCAAAATTGCTTTAAAACCCACCTCTACAAACAGTAAATACCACGAGTGATTTCAAATTTGGTCTCCTTTCTATCAAATCAAATCAATCTTTATTATTCATCAATATACAAAGCATAAAAATGAAAACTTTCCTTTGACACATGGGCTCAAGACTCAAGAAGGTACATACTAGCCTTCAGCATACTCATCCCTCGTTACACACACACACACCCAGTCTCTCATCAGGCTCTCTCTCTCTCTCTCTCTCTCTCTCTCTCTAGTAGCCTTCTTAGCGGCAAGGACTAGTTGTTAGGTTTCTGACTGAACCTAAACTGTAAAATGTTCCCTTGCCACACCCGAGGACTCAGTCGAACCCGCGTCAGTATTGCGCCTGGCGGCTTTTCAGTCACACTGATGGGGCACAGTCTAGACGTGACTGCCGGGATCCGCGATACAACAGAACTATTCAGTTCTCGCGGCCTCGCTGCAAGTGTGAAAACATGTTTGCTACAGGCTCCTGCACTTGCCAAGCGCCGCTCGTGAATTTGAGAGCAACCGGGCCATCGGCCTTCTGCAAAACATAATTTGATTTGGATCAAATAAAATTGAACATTTAAACTGAATAACACACACTTAAACATGAATTAAATTTTCGGCCAACTCATAATTACCTGATTCGTTTCTCTTCCCTACGCCTCCCTTTCATCAGAATGAGTATTTCGTTGCAATCCAATTCATTGTTTTGTAACAACCATGATACATACCAACGGAAGTAAACAGGTTAGGCATGATTTCGAGCAATGTTATTCGCTTTCTGCAGATTTCAGGTCCATCTTCTATGGTGTTGTCCAGATAATTCGTACCAGGACGGGATTAATATAAGACCTTGGTCTGTACGTATCTTTGACTTATTATTCAGTCCCAACGGCATTTTTTGTTTGCGGAGATGTTGACTTTCGTCTTTGCTTCCAAAGTCTTCGAATCATTTGATCGGCTCGTAGTCGTAGTCGTAGACATTGACAATCGGGAAATCGTAAGATGTTTCAGTCTGCTGCTTGCTAGATCATGAATAAAGTACCTAGGTACTTAACTCGGGTGATCTAGAACTTTGCAGTTGTTCGTTCGTGTGTTTTTTATTAATATTATTTTTTATTGTTGTTATTTGGTGTGTGTTTTTCGATTAAAAATATATATAAAAAATCGGTGCTGTATTTCGGGCTAAAAATCATGTCGGATGCACTTGAGATGGTATGGCATGCCCATATTGTGGATGCGATTCATGGTGTTTTACTTCTGCAGCACCCAAGTGATCTTTATCTGATGTAAAAATGCTAACAAGTAACATCTTTACTTGTATTTTTCTGGTCGTTTGTTGCGTCCAATAATTATACTGAGAATCCTCAGTAGTGTCAGCCATTTTGAACTCGTCAGAAGGGAATGTTGACACATGACGCTATGCAGTCAGGTATTCAAATAAAAATTATATCAATACCATAGTTTAAATATATGATGTCAAGCAAACTAGCTCACATATCGCATGGTATTGCATAGATCTAATAACAAATGGGAAAATGCACAGTTAAATTCCGCCTGAATGCCATTGTTGTGTGACGTCTCCCATCCAGTGAAAGTTCAAAATGGCATAAGATGTCACTAATAACACATTAACAGGTAAATCAACAGTAATTTTGATGAAGTTAGTACCGCTGATATAACCCTTTGTGGTTGACTGGGCTCAAAGCACCAACTAAATAACTGCAAAAATACCATTGATGATGTTAAATGGTTAGTGTTTTCACGCCTAATGCCCAGTAAAGATTGTGTGAGTGTACTAGATCTACGTAAAACATGAATGCTCATTTGAAATGGGTGACACAGCAGCTAGCAGATGTGCTACAGCGTTTTATCACATTAATTAATAAGAAGAGTACCATTGGAAATGTCACCAGGTCAGCGTTTTAAATTTTATACCAAATACCTTGTAGAGATTGCAAGGGTGTTGCAGAACTAAAACACAATGAATCACATCCAGAATCAGGGCCTATCAATTGGCATACTCTGCACCTAAAGTGTATACAGTTTACTTCAGTTTGTACTGATTTTTTGTTTGTTACTATGTGTGCATAAGTGTGTGTGTGTGTGTGTGTGTGGTGTGTGTGTGTGTGTGTGCGTGTGTGTGCATGCTTTCATGGGTTTTATAAGGAGTGTTTTTTTCTTATAATGCTACTTTATTTTATAGAGCAAAGTAATTTTTAATTCTCTTTTTTCAATTTCAGGAGATATAAGTTATTTAATTTGTGCAGTTTTAAAGCTGTGCTTTATTTAACTGTCAGTTTTTACTAATATTATAATACTAATAGTGCTAGGTTTGTCTGTGTTGTGTATTGTGCAGGACTATGTGTGATAATGCCACCAGCAGGACTGCAACAGACTGAAATGGATGAGGAGGCGCTGCTAGAGTTAGAGCTCCAACAGGAGCTGGACAGGATCAATCTTGACAATGACCCCTTTGCTGGTGATGGTGATGGTGATGCTGAAATCAACAACAATGATGTCCCTGAGCTTGACAGCATAACTGACGGGGATGCAGCGTTCAATTTGGAGGGCGAGGTATGGGGGCAGGGGGTTGGGGTGAAGAGGGGGGAGGCTGTGCTGGTGCACTGATGATGCTAAGGTTTTTATCAACCAGATCCGCAGAAAACATAGGCTAATGCCTAAAAAAATTTTTATAAGAAGGGTCAGATTGACAAGATGAGAATGGTTCCAAAGTAACATTTAATAATAATAATAATAATAATAATAATAATAATAATAATAATAAAAGTACTTTTAAAGCGCAAAACCTTGTCCCTAGACTATTCTAAGCACGCGCACACCCACGCACACACACACACACACACACACACACATTTACAAACTATAACATACCAGTAATTACCAGTTTGTTCATTCCCTGTTGTTGTGTATCAGAACCAATAACATAAGACAAGAATGTGTCATGAAAGTAAAAGCTTGTGGAACTTTTGTTTGTTCATTCATTCATAATCACTAAGTATCACACCCATATTATATAAGATTAATCCAACTTTATTACCAATAACAAGCCATTAATTATTTTGTTTACCATAGTAGAATTTGATTTTGAAAACTCCTGTCCATCCGCCAGGGGGTACTGTTGTAGAATTTGATTTTAAAAACCCCTGTGTATCCACCAGGGGGTACTATTGTAGAATTTGATTTTAAAACCTCCTGTGTATCCACCAGGGGTACCATTGTAGAATTTGATTTTAAAACTTCCTGTGCATCCACCAGGGGGTACTTTTGTAGAATTTGATTTTAAAACCTCCTGTCCATCCACCAGGGGTACCATTGTAGAATTTGATTTTAAAACTTCCTGTGCATCCACCAGGGGGTACTATTGTAGAATTTGATTTTAAAACTTCCTGTCCATCCACTAGGGGGTACTATTGTAGAATTTGATTTTAAAACCTCCTGTCCATCCACTAGGGGGTACTATTGTAGAATTGATTTTTTTAAATTTTAAAACCTCCTGTCCATCCACCAGGGGGTACTATTGTAGAATTTGATTTTAAAAACTCCTGTCCATCCACCAGGGGTACCATTGTAGAATTTGATTAAAAAAACTCCTGTGCATCCACAGGGGGTACCATCAGAACTGCAGGACTACCTGAACACCATACAGAAACAGCGGCTGAGGTTTGAGGAAGAACTTGAAGAATGCGATGCTCTTATGGACAGAACCATTTCCAGTGCCAAAGGTGAAGGTAACACAGGTCAGTGGGGCAGGTGTGTAATGTGTGAATGGAGCAGGTCAGTAACACAGGTGTATGTGTTGAATGGAGGTCAGTGGCACATGTGTGTGTGTGTGTGTGTGTGTGTGTGTGTGTGTGTGTGTGTGTGTGTGTGTGCGTGTGTGTGTGTGTTGAATGGAGCAGGTCAGTAACACAGATGTATGTGCTGAATGGAGGTCAGTGGCACATATGCATACATATGTTGAATGGAGCAGGTCAGTAGCACAGATGTATGTGTTTAATGGAGCAGGTCAATAGCACATGTATACATATGTGTTGAATGGAGCAGGTCAGTGGGGCATATGCATAATTAATTTGAATGGAGCAGGTCAGCAGCACAGATGTATGTGTTCAATGGAGCAGGTCAGTGGGGCAGGTGTATGTGTTTAATGGAGCAGGTCAGTGGCACATATGTGTATATATATATGTTGAATGGAGCAGGTCAGAGGGGCAGGTGTGTGTGCGTTGAACAGAACAGGCCAGTGGGTCAGGTGTGTGCATTAAATGGAGCAGGTCAGTGGGGCAGGTGTGTGCGTTCAATGGAGCAGTCAGTGGGGCAGGTGTGTGCGTTGAATGGAGCAGTTAGTGGGGCAGGTGTGTGCATTGAATGGAGCAGTCAGTGGGGCAGGTGTGTGCATTGAATGGAGCAGGTCAGTGGGGCAGGTGTGTGTGTGTTGAATGGAGCAGGTCAGTGGGGCAGGTATGCTTGTAGCTTCTCCAGCTGAACACTTCGGTGGTCGCCAGGTATTATGCACTCGTTCCTTGACAGATGTATCGACTCCTTGGGGCTAGGGGGATGGGATTGCACATATGACTTTTCTAGTATTACCCTACTACATGGGCAGCCTACTCCTTGTTCAGAGATTTACCTTCATTTGCGGAGGGTAGGTGCTGTTGTGCAAGAGCTTGTCATGGCTGAAGATAGTCTCCACATACCTATGCGCAGTGCATAACAACACTTTGATGTAGCCTTGGTGTTCCTGCTGGTGACAGTGTGTTGTGACGCAGCAAGCCAAAGCAGAGGGCAGATCTTGTACTGCTGATAGTAATTATCATGAATGTGTTTGCAGGTGTTTACTCCTTTGTTTCTTTTGGGAACAGTTTGTTCACCTGTGGGACAGATGCAGAGAAGACTGTCACACCCTCTGATTAGGAGTTGGTGTTTTTTGATCTGACAGATGTGCACAGAGAGGAGTGTCACAGCCTGTGCAAAGTGACAGGTGTTTACAGGTGGTGAGTGTCACACCCTGTGATGACTGACAGGTGTTTACAGGTGATGGGTGCCACACCCTGTGATGACTGACAGGTGTTTACAGGTGATGGGTGCCACACCCTGTGATGACTGACAGGTGTTTACAGGTGGTGAGTGCCATACCCTGTGATGACTGACAGGTCTTTGTTGGTGCAACAGGTGTAGGGAAGAGAATGTTGTAACTTCTTCCTACTGATATAATTATGTTTGCAGGTGAAGGGTGTCCTACCCTGGACTACTTGCATGTGTTTGCAGGTAAAGAGTGTCGTACCCTGTGACTACTGACATGTGTTTACAGGTGAAGCCTGTCATACCCCATGACTACTAACGTGTTTTCACAAGAAGAGTGTCAACTGTCATACACATGACTATGACTGCTGACAGGCGTTTACAGGTGAAAAGTGTCATACCCTGTGACTATTGACATGCATTTGCAGTAACAAGTGTCACACCCTGTGACTAGATACTGACAGGTGTTTGTTGGTGCAACAGGTTGGGGGGGGGGGGGGGGGTCAGCGATGTTCCGGTGACTACTGACAGGTGTTTGTTGGTGCAACAGGTTGGGGGGGGGGGGGGGTCAGCGATGTTGCTTCAGGTTTTTTTCCGTATCAGATTTACCTGACAGGTGTTTGTTGGTGCAACAGGTGGGGAGGTCAGCGATGTTGCCGGCGACTACTGACAGGTGTTTGTTGGTGCAACAGGTGGGGAGGTCAGCGATGTTGCCGGCGACTACTGACAGGTGTTTGTTGGTGCAACAGGTGGGGAGGTCAGTGATGTTGCCAGCGACTACTGACAGGTGTTTGTTGGTGCAACAGGTGGGGAGGTCAGCGATGTTGCCGGCGACTACTGGCAGGAGCTTGAGGAGGGGGCTGCTCTAGAAGGACTGACTGTGGAGGAGTACAAGAAAAAGGTTGATCTGAATTGGATGTGTGTGTGTGTGTGTGTGTGTGTGTGTGGTGTGTGTATGTGCGTGCATATATATGGTTCATGGGGGAGTGTGAGTGTACGTTGTGTGCATGAATGTGTGTGTGTGTGTGCGCACGCAAATGTATGCTTTCATATTGTGTGCCTGTGCGTATCCATTGAAGTTTATGGTGAATCTAAATGATGTGCAATTGCTGATACAGGTAGAAATAGTTACAACCGGGTGTGTTTGTATAGAATGGGTGAGGTGGAGCATTATAACAGAAGAGATCAACAATGAACCGAACAAAGACTGAGAACCTAATGATGCTTCATTGTCACTGTCCTTTGTCTTGCATTAGTTTCTGCATGTCCCTGTGCTGTGGTCATTGGCTCCACACAATTGTTTCATTTTGTTTCTCCTTTTCCAGCTACTTCAAGACATTGAAAATGAGCCATTCGAGATGGAGGAGATGGACTTCATCACGGACGACAGTGAATTCCTCCTGCCAGAATCCAGACTTGAAGTGACTGAGGTGTTGAATGACATGGACAGCCTGTCTAAGGCCCCACCGCTGGCCCTGGGTGCTCCCAGCGCAGACGAGGAGATGGTACAGAAGGCGCTAACGTTGGCCAGAGCACTGGCATTGGAGGAAGACCGGAAGACCGCCAGACCAGCTGGGGAGCTGATGCCAATTTCTTCTGAACATGAAGATATGCTGGCACTCACATATATGGGTGAAGATGAAAAAGGTATTTATCAGTTGTTGAAGATTTGCTATAGTTTGATTTAGCACAAGATTCTCTTCTTTCTTCTTTTTTGAAGAAACACCAAACAAGGGAGTTAATTAGTGCTTAAAAGATGTCACACAGACGCAACAAAGACCTGAGTTGCCTACAGTAACTCTCAGCTGGCATGCAACTAAATACAAGTGACATGAACTCCACTGACATGCACCCTTTGTTAATTGAATTTAGTCCAAATGTTTGGTTACTGACAAGTTTGGTTTATTTACTGAAATTGCGGCATGTAAATTCTTGCGTGGTTGCGTGGCCGGAAACCTTTTTATTTTGTCCATTGTATATGTTTATACATTTTTCTGCAGCTTTTTGTACGGCGCATTGTGCCCTAGATCTTGCTAGGGATCATGCGCCATAGAAATGCCCATTATTATTATTATTATTATTATTATCAAAGGACTGAGCCATTGATTGACTTGAACTTTTGCATGAGTATCACCTCTTTTGAGCTTTTTGGTTAAGATTAGGTTTGATAACTTGATTATAATTAATTGTTTTAACTCTTTGAATATGGAAGTAGGTCGGACTTGACTACTCTTTTCTGCAGCTGTGACCCTGCAGTAAAACTGAATTCACCCACAGCAGAGTGCTCTTAGGTATTTTGAATTCAGTTCGGTTCAGTTGTGTTGCTTAATGTCCTTGAATGTCGGTTGACATATTAGGGACAAGCTAAGACCAGTACCGAAGCATGGTTCAGTATTGCTTTACATCCACGGAAACCATAAGGCTCGTTAGGACGGACAGCCCAGGATGGCCACCTTGACTCTCACACAGCTCCTGAACTATGATTTTGAATTAATTTTTTGGAATTCATTTTTATTGACACCCTTACAACTGATACACGAATAAAAATTATTTGGTGTCAACAGAAAGATAGAATTCTGATCTTTCCAGTGATTTTACTTGCATTGATAATCTACACCAATTCTATAATGGATTCACTCAACATGAACAGCAGATACATCAGCACCTCCTCCTTCTCTAATTCGCTGCCTCTTAGTTGTTTTGAGTGACAGGGATGTCTACACCATAGTCTTTATCAGCTTCTTCTTTGCTGTCACTGTAATGATGCAGCTCTTTCTTCGTGAGAACCATCACTGGAAATAATATCACTAAAATCAAACGTCTAATCTGTTGTAAAAAAACTAAAAACAAAACTGCACTCTTGCAAGGTTTCTCTTCATTGTCTGTCCAAAGACTGCATGCCAGAAACAAATCATTCAAACCAAGATTGCACAAATAAGGCCAGCTTCCTTCAAGGGAAAGCATTCTGCCAAAGCATAAACAATGCATGCTGAGTCTTTTTAACATGGTTCTCTCCCGTGGATTGAACTGGCTGTTTCCCTACAATTTTTGGAGGTTGAATGCTGGAATATTCGTGTTTTATACCGAGCGGTCAAGGGGTCCAATGGTCCAAGCAGTCCAATGCATATCCAGTGGTTGTGCAGCTGAACATTAGCTGGCCTTTTTTGTTTGTTTTTAGTTTTTTTACTCTAGGATGATTGACAGCCCAGAACCCTCTGCTGTTAGCCTTGCTGATGCTGCGTGGTTTGGTTTTATTTCACTTGCTGAATGATCTGTTGAAGGTGAAACACAGCTGGTGCCTGTTAGCAAAGGTGATGAGGAGAAACGTGAGGAACAATCAGCATCTGGTGGTGTTGAAGGTGAAGGAATGGACACAAGTGATGGACAGCTGGTGCCTGTTGCTGCAGCGTATGAGGACGATGCTGCAGAGGAGAAGGGAATGAAAGAAAATAAGGAAAAAGAGTCTCCTGAAAAAAATGACAAGAAAGGTAGCTCTTTTGCGTGGTAATTCTCTGTGTGTAAAGTGACTTCATCAACAGAGTTTTTTTAACTGTAAATGTAAAGAGATTTTGCAGCAGCTCTTGGTAGTGACATTTTATCGTTCATCAGAACTTCATGGCTGGAGAAATAATAATAATAAAATGATGATGTACATTTATCATGCACTCATCAAAGCCTTGAGTCCTCACATCATACATGTTAACCTAAATACAATATACATACATAGAGGACAGTCTTACCAAAACAACCAAACGCTTGTTATATGTGTGCACAAGGTTTATGCAGATATTTGTTAAGGTGTGTGTGTGTGTGTGTGTGTGTGTGTGTGTGTGTGTGTGTGTGTGTGTGTGTATACACCTCATTTTGTTTTGTTTGTCTATACTCATTTTAAAAACACTGACATAATTGGATTTCAGAGGTGGAGAGTGACCAAGGGGGAACACTGGCTTTACTTCATATGCATCCTCTCCAGGAGTTTGAACAGTACCTGCGAGAACAGTTTCAGCTTGCAGAGGAAAGGTTCCGCCAGAGAGAGGAGCGACTAAAGCAGGTAATGGCCCAAGTCAAATATGCATACTCACTCCCCTGTGCCGTCATTGTGTGGGCATTTGTGTCTGAAACAGAAATAAACATGCTCACACCCCTGTGCTTCGATTGTAGACATCTGTGTCTGAAACAGAAATAAACATGCTCACACCCCTGTGCTTCGATTGTAGACATCTGTGTCTGAAACAGAAATAAACATGCTCACACCCCTGTGCTTCGATTGTAGACATCTGTGTCTGAAACAGAAATAAACATGCTCACACCCCTGTGCTTCGATTGTAGACATCTGTGTCTGAAACAGAAATAAACATGCTCACACCCCTGTGCTTCGATTGTAGACATCTGTGTCTGAAACAGAAATAAACATGCTCACACCCCTGTGCTTCGATTGTAGACATCTTTTGTCTGAAACAGAAATAAACATGCTCACACCCCTGTGCTTCGATTGTAGACATTTGTGTCTGAAACAGAAATAAACGTGCTCACGCCCCATGTGCTTTCATTGTGGACATTTGTGTCTGAAACAGAAATAAACGTGCTCACACCCCATATGCTTTCATTGTGGACATTTGCGTCTGAAATAGAAATGTGAATCAGTGCTGTCAGCCATATTCCCACTTACTCATTGAGCACTGTCAGTGTCAGTGTGAAAGAATAAAATGTCCCGTACCTGTACCCTCTCCTCATCTTGTCTGCTTAGCCAGAACTACCCTTATGGTTAAAAGTACTTTTCAGTGCTTAACTGTAAATAATGATCCATATACACTAAAAGGTTGTGAAGAACACTGGTGTTAAGTAAGTAAGTAAATATGGCTTAACGTCCACAGAAACCATAAGATTTATTAGGGACGGGGACCGATGTTAATAGTTTAAATTAATAGTTTAAATTAGGTTAAACAGGTTAAAGTACCTATTGAAATCAGTGTTCTTTTTGACCTTTTGTTTGTTTGGAGCTTGTGTCAGAACACTAGCACTACACGTAGTAACAGACAACTTGGCTTCAAAAGTGTGCTTTTTGTAAATGATCAAAAGGTAATCTGACTTGAGTTGTTGCCTGTCAGTGGTTAGCATTGCAGCTTGTTTTCAAGCTGTTTTAAACCAAAGGCAGGTGTGCGCTTCTTCCACTGTTGAAGCTGTTATTGCACAGCAAACAATTTCTGCTCTTAAAAAAGAAGAAAGACAAAGAGAAAAGTAAGAGGCATTAATAATCCAGAAATGTCTTCATTTGGAGTATCCAGAAATCATGTCATTTTATAATATTTTCAGATATTTTGTCTGGTCACTTGAATGCAATACTTTCAAGATCCAAACACATAAAAGATTAAAAAGAATGCTGTTTATTAGGACAAAACACAGCATGTGAATTATCAGGGTAATCCTCTTTATCAAGCTACAAAACAACACTTGAACAACAGTTAAACAGTGAAAAATGATTTTTAAAAATGAGATGGAGAGCTGAGCCACTTACCTGTTTTTGGTTGGGCTACGTCAGCAATACTTTCAGTCCTGAAAATGTATTGCTGTAACTTACTTTTTGTTCAGGGAGCGCATACAGATTCTGATGGGGACAGCAGTATTGTGCTTGTTGGTTTAGGTAATAGTATGTTATGGGACTGGCGACTGAGTCTGACTGCTGTTTGGTGTGTCCTGCAGGAATTGGCGGCGAGACGTGCGGTGGAGGAGAAGCTGATGCTTGCTATGGAGGAACAGAAACTGCAGACCATGCAGGCTTTGCAGCATGAGGAAGAGCTTCTGGCACACAAAAAAGAGGTGAGTGAGTGCTGGAGTCTTGGCACCCTGTCATCTAGCACCTGTCACCCAGCACAGGGTCACCTAGCACCTTACCTGGGCCAGGCACAGCAGCAGCAAGAGCATTGCTACCCATTCCTATCAGTGTGTGTAGTGTTTTCATGCGTCCAAACAACGGTATTGCTGCCAGTGTTTGAGATTTTTAATTTGCGCACAGATGTTGATGCATACGCGCGTGGATTGCACGCGGGAGCTGTAGGGACGCCGTAAGAGAGTCTGAAGCTGCTGTGTCTGACCCAGGTAAGGTGACCCGAACTTCCCATAAGGGACAAAGAAGTACGAAGAAAAAAGAAGAAAGAAAAGTAGCTGACCTGAGACAACTTGGCATCACAACAAGTCCACAAGCTTCAGACATGTGCAGATTATTAAAGCTCTCATAATTGTTGAGGTGTGGAAGTCTTGGTCACAAAATAACCTTGAAATATGATGCTGATGATGATTGTCAGTCTGTAAGTGCTTCAGACATCCATGGGAAAGCTATGCTGGTGAAGATATTTTATGCTGGTGAAGATACTTTATACAGGAAAAGGGACCAGACTGATATAGAAATGACTTTGGCAAAGGTACTGTATTTCGTTTCGGTCTTTTCACACTTGGATTTTTTTCTTTTCTTCTTCAGGAGTCACAGAAGAAACTCGAGCAAGAGATTGAGAGGAGACAGAAAGTGTTTGAAGTTGAACTGAAACAACACGAGGCAAGTATGCCGCTACACATGGGCAGTTTGGTGATGATAGCCATGTCTATAGTCTGCACTTGCATTGACTTAATGCTTAGTTTGTTAAGGGAGAGTTCGTTCAAAGAGAACTGCATAGGCAGACAATGCATTATAGGGTGCAAGAGAGATGCATTGTACATAGAAAAACAGTGTGAAAACAGCTGTGTGCTGCAAGAGTGTGGAATACCACTGAGATGTCTGCTTCCTTGGGTTACTTGTGGTGAGACATTTCAGACCCTGCGGGATGGATTGGAGAACGCCTTGAAGCCAGAGTTATTTTGGGGTGTGCAATTATCATCATAACCATCATTGTCATTATCTTTGTCATCATATCAGCATGGTTTGCTGAAGGATGCACACCTTGCATACATCTGGTACCAGCAGTAACCACCTTAGGACGCACACCAGGTGCACAGGTTTTCTTCTTTTGCGTTCTGTTTGCTGTGCTGTGTGGTCAGGTTGGTTGCAGAGACAAAGTCAGGAGTCCTCTGCATGGACTCTGCCCAGCTCCACACCTTCTGCACGGGTTTCCAAAATTGTTTTCAAGACAAAATCTCTCATTCTTTGTCTTCATCTATTCCTTTGCAATATAGTGGGATCCCTTTCAGCAGTTCACTGTGAACGTTGTTCAAAGGTGGTTTTACATCAGTTCAGCCCAGTGTGGCATCCGTGTGCTCAGGAAAGGCCATAAGGGATCCACCCCATCTCTCAGATTTGGTCTCAGTGTTGTCTTTGAAACAATCCCAGTGTTGATCTGGCGGGTGTTTGGTGGCCCTTTCTTGTCATTTCAAGAAAGTGTGGTGAGCGCTTTCATTGGTTATTAAAGAGGGGCAGTTTCTGAGGGGGAGCTCATTTGTATGAAGGTATGATTTAGATGTAAGTAAAAAAGTTTTTAAAAAGAGAAGTAGCTGGGGGGCTGGGGGGAAGGTGGAATGAAGGATAAGCTGTCATCAGAGCAGTCTTTTGCCAAGGTCCTCCACTGTGTTAACTTGCCGTCCAAACCTGTCATTCTGCTGAGGAATTTTGTGGGGGTCTTTCAGAACCAGCACATGTTATGAACCCAGCAAATAGTTTGGCTCCCACCGTGCAATTTCACAGAGTTTGGTTGTGGGTTTGACAGGAAACCATAGCAGAGCTGACAGCTGAATTGGAGGAAGACCGCTACCAGCTTGAGAAGATTGAGAGAGCAGAAAAGGAGCGCTTGGCCCAAAAGACCTGCAAGGCCGCTACTACCATACAGCGCTGCTACAGGGGATACAGGTATTCAGTCAGTCAATCGGTTAGCCTAGTATCAAGTCAGTCAATCAGTCAGTCAATATGATGAGTCCCTGTCCAGTTCAGTGCAAGCTTTGAGCGTAATGTTTAAAATTTAGCATCTGTTTTCAGAGAGATGATTGATTTCTTCTCCACGGTAATTTTAACATTAACGTTGCTGACACCGCTGCCCACCTTAATATAGGGGTCATTCTGGAGGTGACAGTGTAGTGTTAAGTAAAGTTCCCCTCCCCCTGACCTCCTGGGATCTCTGTCCCCACCAGTATCTCTCTGGAGACAGCTTGGCATGAAACAAGTCTAACGAATGAGCAAACAGATCCCGTGTCAGCAGTGCCTTTAATGCTGGCAGTTTCTTGGACGCTGTTTGAGGCAGGTCTTTAAAATCATGTATGAGATTTACCTAGGTGTATCAAGCCTTACAAACTCACACAGCTTTGGTGACTTTGACCCATTTTTAAGGTAGCTTATAGTTTGAATAAAAAAAGACTGAAGTTTTGCTTATTTTTAGTGTGGATTGGCTGAGCGTTTGGTTTACCTGTTGGCTATGGGTGTTGATGACCAGCACTGTGACTGAGTGTTTTTGACTGGCGGGGCTTCACTCCGGTCAACAGGGTGCGGAAGCTGCATGAGAGGGAGAGGCAGACGATGGCAGAGAAGAAAGAGCAGAGACGGCGGGAGAAGCAAGAGCGGCGCATTGAAGAAATTGAGCAGGAGATCCAGCTTCGGAAAGCAGAAGAAGCGAGGTAGGTTTGACACATGCTTGAAGAGGCTGCAATAATAACAATAATGATGATGATTATAGAATGACAATAATAATAAAAATGATAATGACAGCGAAAATGTTGTGAATAGCCCAAACCTTCAGTAAAAAGCCTTGAGCACATGAAGGAACACCACAGATGATGGTAGAAAGGCATGCAACAGAGGCTGATTGTGTATATGTAGATCTTATGTTTATTCTAAAAACTGGGACTCATGTGTCTTGGCAGTATTGTTACCAATGAACTGTCAATTCAAGCAGATGGCTGTTGATTGTTTACAATTGCACATGTGTGTTCAAAAAAGATTTAAAAAAAATCTTGGACACATCAGCTAACAAACAGAAACATACACTTGATATGCAAAATAGGCCCAATTCTCTCTGTCTTTATCTCAGTCTTTTGACTCCCCCTCTGCCCCCACCTCCCCCCTCCTACCTACACACACACATATACATGAGCATTTGTGGGATTCTTGCTACAGACATTTGATTCATGAGTACCTGTAATTGATAAGCATGTTTCTATAATGGCTGGTAAGCACATGAATTTGCATGGGAAGTGAGGGGTGGGTAGGTAAGTAAGCAAATAACTTTTTTTTCTGCATCCAGTCAGCCGGGATAGTTATATCAGGGCCAAAGATGGGTGGGTATCCTTACGGGAGGCTACTGTAAAAGGTATGAGACTGAAAATGAGGTGGATTTGTAAGAATTTTCCTCTGTACAGTGTATACATCACTACATGTGTGTCCTGGCATTTTTCAGGAAAGAAGAAGAGGCCAGAAGAGCAAAGATGGAAGAGGAGAGAAAGATTGAAGAAGAGAAAAAGAGACAGGAGGAAGAAGAACGCCAGAAGAAGGAAGAGGAAGAGAGAAAAAAGAAAGAGGAAGAAGAAAGGAAACGAAAAGCAGAGGAACAGAAAAGACTTGAAGAAGAAGAAAGAAGACAACGCAAGGAAGAGGAAAAAAAGAAGAAAGAAGAAGAGAGAAAGAGGAAAGAAGAAGAAAAGAGAAGGAAAAAGGAAGAGGAAGAAAAAAAGAAGAAAGAGGAAGAGGAGAGAAAGAGAAAAGAAGAGGATGAAAAGAAAAGGAAAGAGGAAGAAGAGAGGAAGAAAAAAGAAGAAGAGAGGAAGAAAAAAGAGGAAGAAGAAGAGCACAAACGACTGGAAGAAGCAAGGAAGAAGAAAGAAGAAGAGGAAGAACAGAGACTCGAAGAAGAGAGAAAGAAGAAGGCAGGAAAGGAAGGCACAGGAAGAAACGGAGGAGAGAAGAAGAAAAGAGGACGAGGAAGAGACGCAGGTGGCAGGACTGGGGGCAGACGGTGAAGAACTAAGGAAGAAGGGAGAGGGGCAAAGCGCGGTAGCGGTAGTGAACACACGTTCAGATATGAAGCAGAGACAGACAGAGGAATCAGAAAAGGGACCTCATGCCAGGTCAGTAGCAACTTTTCCCTGTCAGTGCTCCACTTCCTGCTGTGTATCGGGGGCGTTTGCTGGCTCTTTTTTTTCTTTGCCTATTATTCTTCACCCAACCCCCCCACCCCCATTCCATCCCATCCCCCAACCCTACCCCACCTTGTTTTCGTCCGTAATTTATCTTTCTGATGGCCATCCCTCTATTTTTTGCTTCTTTCTTTTTTTGTTTGTTTGTTATCCCCTCACATGTTGTATAAAAGATGTATTTGTGTGTATTTGTTTTCACTGATCCCTGATGTTTTTGCTTAGATTCTTTGCCTTCTTCGTGCATTTAAAAAGAAAGGATTTATACTGAATGCTATAGTGAGCAATATACTTTTGTGTGGATGTATTTACTTCAGTATCAGTTTGTATGGAAATATTTACTTCAGTATCAGTTTGTTCGAACTGGCTTAAATTTGACACTCATGTATTCACACAGTCACATTTCCTTGCGAATGGTTTCTTACAGTGCCTCAGATTATCACCTGATGAAGTTGGCAGTGGCATCACATGCACATGTAATCAGTTGTGAGACATTATGTTCTTCAGCCCAGTGGTTTTCACTCTGGAACCAGTGAATGCCAACAACTTGCCTGAATCCCTGGAGGAACGGAGACTTGCGTGGATGAAACAGTGTCTGCCGTGGAGGTAACTCATTCGCTCTCTTCTCTATCTCTTTTCCCCACTCCTCTCTCGCTGTACCTGTCTCTTCTGACACTGACTTTCTCACTCCTTCCACTCTCCCTCTTGCTCTTTTGTCTCTCTTTTTCCCTCTCTCTTTCCTCCACTTGCTGTTTGTCTTCCCTCGTCTCACATTCTCTCTCTCTCTTACCCCCTCCTCTCTTCCTCCTTCTTCCCCCTCCTCTCTTTCTGTTTCTTGCTATCCCTCTCTCTTTCCCACTCCCCCTTTCTGTCTGTCTGTCTGTCTGTCTGTCTGTCTGTCTGTCTGTCTGTCTGCTCTGTCTGTCTCTCTCTCTCTCTCTCTCTCTCTCTCTCTCTCTCTCTCTCTCTCTCTCTCTCTCTCTCTCTCTCATTGCAATGACTGGTCATTTGAGACCTACTTTAAACATCCATAGAACTACACCCAGTCCCCCAACTACTTGTGAGAGTGACCTCCCCCCCCCCCCCCCCCACCCCCCATCCCTTACTGTTCTTTATAAAATAAGCATTGACTGTTTCTGTTTTCTTTTCCAATACTAGTTATATGAACTGATCAAATGTTCTACTGCCTTAGTTGCTGGTTGTATGCTCATAATGTATAACTGAATGATGTATGCATGTGTGCATCTGGGGCTGTGAACACGCTATGTTTTGTGTGGAAATTCTCATGTATAACGTTTCACTCACTCACTCATGGCTATATGTATATAAATGATGCCTGTAATTTGATATCTATTCATCAGTAGCTTAGCAAGGACTAGTTGTTAGACAGGTTTTTGACTAAACCTAAACTACAATCCTTGTAAATAAAGTTTCAAGTTTGAGTTTGAGTTCTCTCTCTCTCTCTCTCTCTCTCTCTCTCTCTCTCTCTCTCTCTCTCTCTCTCTCTCTCTCTCTCTCTCCCCTCTCTCTCTCTCTCTCTCTCTCTCTCTCTCTCTCTCTCTCTCTCTCTCTCTCTCTCTTACCTTGCCTCTTATTTTTGTTATTATTATTATTATCCATTAACAGCTTAGCAAGGACTAGTTGTTAGACATATTTTGACTGAACCCAAACTGCAATATTTGTCAAATAAAGTTTGGGGTTCAAGTTCAAGTTCTCTCCCTTTGATTTCCTGTTCTCTATGGCACGAAAGGTGAGTTCTCCTCACACAGTACAAAAAACTGATTGCCAAGAGCAAGCAGTTATATGTGTTCCTTAACCCCTGATAGCTCTGTGTGTGTATGCTGTTGAAATTGGTTAAAGTAAGACTCTTTTGTTGGTGATGTTGTGTTTGTTGTATTGTTCTCTTAACTTTATTTATTATTATTTTACGAGCCCGCCATGACCATAACAAAATTGCCCCTTGTGGGATGGTTAAAGTTTTTTTAATTGAATTGAATTCCTTATTGCTTCCTGACAGCAAGCTGAGCAATGAGCCATGGAAGGCGAAGTCCGGGTCTGAGGGCAAGGTCCCTCGTCGTCCTGCCTCGGCCAAAAAGTTACCCCCCCTGCCTGACAGCATCATTCTTGGTGCAGCACAAGTGGCCTCCCTTAAACAGGTCCGTTCTTGTGGTTTTCTAGGTTTGTCCAAATGGATCAGTTGTGGTTTTACCGTGTTCTTAGGTGTGTTTCAAAGGTAACATTGGGGAAACTTCTGAGTGATGGGGTGGAGAGCATAATTATGTGCTTTTTGGAGCGCACAGATCCCATCTTGAACTAAACTGAATGGAACGGAACCATGTTGGTGCTGTAACCCTATAGCACAACTCACAAGAAAACTGGGCTGTAATTATTGTTAGCTGTATTGCCGCGTGTGAGTGAGTGTGTTTGCATGTATGTGTGTGTGTATGTGTGTCTGTTTAACTTAAGTCTTGTCACTATCAAACATTACAGGTGACAACGGTGGAGCTGTGTGAATTACCTGGCCATGCCCTGTCCCCTCTGGGAGCCTGTGTCAACCTGAAACACCTGAAGATGACCCACTGTGGATTGATTGCTCTGGACAGCCTGTCACAGTGCAAACACCTGCAGTGTATTGATGTACAGGTAAGCTCTGATTGTGTCTTTCTCAAACACCTGCAGTGTACTGATGTACAGGTGCAACCTGTCTTTCAAACACCTGCAGTGTATTGATGTACAGATAAGCTGTGTCTTTCTCAAACACCTGCAGTGTATTGATGACCTGTGTCTTTCTCAAACATCTACAAAGTCTTGATGTGCAGGTGTGACCTGTGTCTTTCTCAAACACCTGCAGTGTATTAATGTACTGGTGCAACCTGTGTCTTTCTCAAATATCTACAGTGTCTTGATGTGCAGGTGTGACCTGTGTCTTTCTCAAACACCTGCAGTGTATTGATGTACAGGTGCAACCTGTGTCTTTTTCAAATAACCTGCAATGTATTGATGTACAGATAAGCTGTCTTTCTCAAACCCCTGCAGTGTATTGATGTGCAGGCAAATGTTTTTCTGTTCTTTTGGGGGGGTTGTTATTATTATTTTATTGTTTTATGATGTGTGATTGTTACCAAACACAGTGGGTGGTTTTTAGAATCTGTTATATTTCTGTATGGGTGTGACTGACATTGAATGAATAAACCGAAATCAAGATACATTCCTTGTACTTTTACTTAGTGAGATTCTCTTTTTTTATGTCTTGTGTATTAGCATTGTAGGAAAACCGTTGTGAATGCTGGTGCTTCATGAAGTCTTCTGGTCATGCATCAGCCGGAAGTATTTTCGGAAGACTTTATCTAAACCTATGCTGTTATGGTTATTATCAAGGTCTTTATTCATTCTTAACTACTGCTGTGATGTTTCGGGAAGGTCACCTTTCATGGCTAGGGTATTCCTGTTTGAGGAAGATCTCTGTGCATGCTAATGCTGGTGATGTTTTGAGAAGACTGCCGATCATCACTCAGGAATGACACTCATCACACTGCTGCTGATGATGTTTTAGGGAGAGCTCTGTTAACACTTGTAGTGGTGATGTTTTAGGAAGAGCTCTGTTCACACTTGTAGTGGTGATGTTTTAGGAAGAGCTCTGTTCACACTTGCAATGGTGATGTTTTAGGAAGAGTTCTGTTCACACTTGTAGTGGTGATGTTTTAGGAACAGTTCTTTTCACACTTGTAGCGGTGATATTTTAGGAAGACTTCTTTTCACACTTATAGTGGTGATGTTTTAGGAAGAGTTCTTTTGACACTTGTAGCGGTGATCTTTTAGGAAGAGTTCTGTTCACGCTTGTAATGGTGATGTTTCTGGAACATCTGTGTTCATACTTCTGCCAGTGATGTTTCACTTTCAGGAAGATCTCTCTGTTCATAATTGTACTGGTGATATTTCAGGAAGATCTCCATTCACAGTTTTATTAGTAATGTTTCAGGAAGAGCTAGATGGTTCATAGCTGTACTGGTGATGTTTCAGGAAGAACTGGATAATTCATAGCTGTACTGGTGATGTTTGAGGAAGATCCCTGTTCACTCTTTTGTTAGTGATGTTTCAGGAAGAGCTAGATAGTTCATAACCATACTGGTAATGTTTTGGGACTAGCTAGATAGTTCATAGCTGTACTGGCGATGTTTCAGGACTAGCTAGATAGTTCATAGCTGTACTGGTAATGTTTCGGGACTAGCTAGATAGTTCATAACTGTACTGGCGATGTTTCAGGACTAGCTAGATAGTTCATAGCAGTACTAGTAATGTTTCAGGACTAGCTAGATAGTTCCTAGCTGTACTGGTGATGTTTCAGGACTAGCTAGATAGTTCATAGCTGTACTGGTGATGTTTCAGGACTAGCTAGATAGTTCATAGCTGTACTGGTAATGTTTCGGGACTAGCTAGATAGTTCATAGCTGTACTGGTGATGTTTCAGGACTATGTAGATAGTTCATAGCTGTACTGGTGATGTTTTGGGACTAGCTAGATAGTTCATAGCTGTACTGGTGGTGTTTCGGGACTAGCTAGATAGTTCATAGCTGTATTGGTGATGTTTCGGGACTAGCTAGATAGTTCATAGCTGTACTGGTGATGTTTCAGGACTAGCTAGATAGTTCATAGCTGTACTGGTGATGTTTCAGGACTATCTAGATAGTTCATAGCTGTACTGGTGATGTTTCAGGACTATCTAGATAGTTCATAGCTGTACTGGGGATGTTTCAGGAGAACCTGATAGAGTTTGTGGACCTGAAGGAGGTGAGCAGCCTGTACAGCCTGAACCTGTCCCACAACAAGCTGACCTCTGTGCATGGCCTGAGCGGCTGTACCAACCTCAGGTGGCTGGACATGTCTCACAACAGGCTGACCAAACTGGGTGAGCTGTGCATGTCTGTAGAATGGATGTCGTGTAGCCGTCCTAGCGTAAAGTGGTTGGACATGTTTCACAACAGGCTGACAAACTGGATGGGCTGCAGGGTTTAGAGAAAGTGGGGGGGGGGGGGGGGGGGTGGGGAGTGTGAGGATTCACAAGACAGCATCCATAAATCAAACTTTTTGAAGGGAAAGGTAGCCAAAGGAGAATCGAACCTGGGTCCATCTGCTTTGTTTGCCAGCCAGGCACCTTACAGGTCACAGATGCTGAACAGCGTCATCATTTCTGTTTGCTGGCACAGCTGGCTTAGCCCCCCTGCGCCGTCTGCACACACTGCTGGCCTCCAACAACCAGCTGGTGTCCACCTCCGGTGTGGAGCTGTGCCCCACCGTCCAGCAGCTGGACCTCTCCGCCAACTACTTGACCACCGTTGAGGGGCTGGGCAAACTGGGGCTGCTCTTGTCACTCAATGTGGCCTCCAACAACCTGACGCAGGTTAGTCAGTGATGATGGCTGGAATTAGAGTCAGTGATGATGGCTGGAATTAGAGTCAGTGATGATGGCTGGAATTTAGTGATGATGGCTGGAATTAGAGTCAGTGATGATGGTTGGAATTAGAGTCAGTGATGATGGCTGGAATTAGAGTCAGTGATGATGGCTGGAATTTAGTGATGATGGTTGGAATTAGTCAATGACGATGGTTGAAATTAGAGCGTGATGATGGCTGGAATTAGAGTCAGTGATGATGGTTGGAATTAGAGTCCATGATGATGGCTGTAATTAGAGTCAGTGTTGATGGTTGGAATTAGAGTCCATGATGATGGTTGGAATTAGAGTCAGTGATGATGGTGGAATTAGAGTCAGTGATGATGGTTGAAATTAGAGCGTGATGATGGCTGGAATTAGAGTCAGTGATGATGGTTGTAATTAGAGTCCATGATGATGGCTGGAATTAGAGTCAGTGTTGATGGTTGGAATTAGAGTCATTGATAATGGCTGGAATTTGTCGCTGGGTCCACACAGTCCTTGACAGTGCTTGAAATTACGTCCTTGTGTTTTGAAAGCTCCTTTTCAAAACCTTGAAAGTCTCATGTGTTAAGAAAGCATTTTTTTTTTTTTTCAAGGCCTTGACAGTCTTCATGTTTTGAAAGCCCTTTTTCAAGTCCTTGTGTTTTAAAAGCCCTCTTCAGGGTCTTAAAAGTCCTTGTGTTTTGAAAGCATTTTTACAGGGCTTTGAAAATCTTTGTTATGAAAACTCCCGTTTCAAGGCCTTCAGATTCCTTGTGTTGTGAAAGCCCTTTTTGAAGTCCTTGTGTTGTGAAAGCCCTTTTTGAAGTCCTTGTGTTTTGAAAGCCCTTTTCAAAGCCTTGAAAATCCTTGTTGTGAGAGCCATTTTCAACACTTAGTTGGGACTTTAGTAAAGTTCATATTTCTGTTTTGCTTTGTTTTTATGTCCAAGTTATTCAATCTTTTGCTCTGAACTGTGTATGTTTTGTTTGTTTTTTGGCAGATGCCATCTTTAGACAACAATGTTCTCTTGCAAGAGTTGATTTTGAGAGAGAATAGCCTTGGTCCTGACCTTGACCTTTCAGCTGCCTGGTTACCACTGCTGTCTTACCTTGACCTCAGTCAAAACGTGTATGTATGCAACGTGTGATTATGCATTTTAAAATATGTTTGTAGCTTCCTGTTTAAAGTCTATTTTCAGTATTGCTGCAGACAAAGTCCTTTAAAATTGTTTATCACAGGCAGTAACCACTCTTGTGCTGGTATTGGTGTTGCCTCTGTTTGAGTCAAAGGTGGTTGTGAGTGTTGACAGGTGGTTAAAATCCAGTCACTAACTAGCAGACTGTTCTTGTTCAAGTCTGCGATGTGTGTTGAGAGGATAGTTGTTCAGGGACTGGATTTATAGCTATATAAATGGTCACCTGGGCTGTTACTGTTAGTTACCACCTTTACTACTGAATGTTGATGACCTGGGCCCAAGATCAGATCTAAGTAGGTATCTGGCCACTGTGTTGACAGAAGCCATCCATGGTTGTTGCTTGTCATAGGAAAGAGAAGAATAAGAAAAATCATGCATGGAGACTAAAGAGAAGATTTTTCTTCTTCTTTTTTGAAACGTTTATATATAATGATATGCAGTTTGCTTTCTTTCCAGCATAGAGGAATTGACTGGGTCAGCCAGTGGACTGTTTGTGTTGAAACGCTTGGACCTGGCCGTCAATCAGATCACAGGTAGTGATAATAAATGCATTTGTAATGCACTGAATCCCTTTATCACACATGCATGAGGCTCAGTGCACTATACATGAAACATTATGATGGTACACAGCCAAATTTAATCATACATTACATATCTCACACTATCCCTCACTCTCCCATGCAGGCACACATGCTTCTATGCACACACATGCATGCACTCACACATGCACACACGCACTCACACACACATACACACACATGCATGCACACACCTACACACAAACATGCATGCACACACACACACACACACACACACACACACAGCACACACATACACACAAACACACACACACACACACACACACCACCAGTGCCCCCCCCCCCACCCTGCCACACACACACACTCCCCCCAGATATTCACCAGTGAAGATGGCAACAGTAAAAAGAACATAGGTAACAACTCTTTGAAGAATTGATATTTATAATTAGCCTCCCTCATCTCTTTAGATCAGTGAGAGGACATGGTGAATGGTACAGGTGTGAGGAATGGAGAGTGTAAACAGAAACTGAGGGAACATGGTGAATGGGTACAGAGTGGGGTTGTGTGTGTGTGTGTGTGTGTGGTGTGTGTGTGTGTGTGTGTGTGTGTGTGTGTGTGTGCAAGTTGCAAACGCAGACAGGCTGACTTTCAAATGCAAACTATTTTGACACAGCCCTAACAACTTTCACCACCAAAAAACAACAACAAACAACCCATTATGTATCATGCCTGTGTATAACATTTAAGGACACAAAACTGACAGCGGTAGATGTGGATATTGCTAAAGGTGCCTGCCATGGCGGTTTGTGTTTCAGAGGTGAGCAGCTTCCTGCCAGCCCTGCGTGACTGCCCCCGACTGGAAGACCTAAGTCTGGAGGGCAATGCTGTGCTGGATGAGGACAACCTCAGGTCAGCTGCTTGTCCACTCCCCATCTGTGAAGCTGCCCTCTTCCTGCGTTCCTCTGCCCTTATGCTGTTCTCGGTTTATGTGCCTTTATCATATGTACCAATCTCATCTGCTTATGTACCCTTGTCATGTTTATGTCCTCTTGTCTTATGCTTTTGTACACTTTGTTATCTGTTTATGTACCCTTGTCTTCTGCTTTTGTACATTTTGTCAACTGTTTATGTACCCTTGCCATCTGTTTGTCCCCCTGTCCTGTACTTTTGTACACTTTGTCATCTGTTCATGTACCCTTGTCATCTGTTTATGTACCCATGTCATCTGAGAAAAAACCTGTAAAACTGATCACATAACACCTCTGTTTCAATTTGCCCATTTTAAGCTGTGTATATTTAGCTTTGTATAGTCTGAATGCTTGTGTGTGCAGGTCCCTGTGTGTGTGTGTGTGTGTGTGTGTGTGTGTGTGTGTGTGTGTGTGTGTGTATGTGTGTGTGTGTGTGTGTTTGTGTGTGTGTGTGTGTGGTGTGTGCGTGCGCGCATTTAGAATAGTCTCTCGGGACAAGATTTTGCACTTTAAAAATACTTTAATTATTAATTATTATTATTATTTGCCCTTGTGCACAGTGTCTGTCCTCAGCTTAAAGTGGTTAAAGCACAGTGAGTTAAACTACAGTTAGATGTTGGTGCTTTATAAGAATTACCTTTTGTTATGTACCCTTGTTCTCTCTTTATCTACCCTTGTCCTCTGTTTGTTTGTTTATTTCTTTCTCTGTTTATCTACCCTTGCCCCCTGTTTGTTTGTTTATTTCTTTATTTCTCTGTTTATCTACCCTTGTCCTCTGTTTGTTTGTTTACTTATTTTTGTCCTCAACACTTGTCCTTTGCATATCTACCCTTGTCCTTGTTCAGCAACCCTTGTCCTCTGTTGATATGTTTTTCATGTCTCTTTCTCTGCTTGTTTACATGTTTATCTGATCGCCCTGATATAGCCGTACTGGTTGACTGAGCATAAAAACATCAAGTTACTTACTGTTTATGTTTATCTGCTCACCTACCTGTCAAGCTCTTTTTTGATATTTTGTTTCTTTTTAGCACTTTTGCTTACCATCTGCTTCTCGGAGCAGACTGTATGCTCTCCAGACTTTTTATTGCTTAAATTAAGATGACAGGCCGCTTGACAATTTATAAAAATTTCACTAGAGCGTCAGTACCTAATGGATGTGCTAATTTGACAGCTACAGGATATTTCACTATAATTCACCCAGGGAAATTTAGGATGTGTTTTGGTTGTTGTAGCTTTTTACAGTTTGATTCTTGGTTTTATTCACCAGAGAGAATGTAAAGAATGCGATGCAGTGTCTGCTGTGCTTAAATGGCGAGACATTGAGGTCGCAAGCATCTGCACGGCCTGTTAGAAGCTTTGAGATGCTGTGCTTGACGCAGGTGCAGCTTCACAAAGACATCAAGCAGACACTGGAGAAAGAGTGCAGGTTGGTGTTTTTCTTCTGTCTAGAGTTGATGTCTAGCTTTAATCAGTCTCCAAGCAAAGAAGCAGACTAGAGTGCAGGTGAGGTTTGTTTGTGTGTAGCTTTGGGCAGTTGGCTGTGCAGTTTCAGGAATGCACCACACCTTTTGAGTCTTTTAGACAGTTTGGTAAAAAAGGATATGAGTAACAGTTTGGAGCCTCTGTAATCTGAAATTTGTTGGTATTATTTCCCTCAGATATAAGCACCAAGTTTTGTTGCTGCCGTTTTTGCTTTTGTGTGGTTTTTAACAGATTGTTCATAAAAAAAAAAAATATAAAAAAAAGATACATTTTGGATTTTCATTCTTTTGTTGTTGTCTAGGTCTTCAGCAGCTCAGCTCAGAGCAGACAACACTCACATCTGTGATGACTACTTTAGGTTTTGTGACAAATCATTCAGGATGGCTGTTGAGCATCGTTATGCCCATGAATATGGAGAATTGTCGTCGGCCAACATCCCCAGTGTGCCCCAGACCCCAAGGTCAGCCCGACCTTCCTCGGGTCGGTCTCCTAAGGCGTCAGCACAGGCTGTCGCTGCGCGGCTCGCTGACCCCCACTCTCCTGCCACCCGCAGCAACAAGTCGCCGAGTGAAACGCCGTCACAACGCTCTGCTGCGCTGGATCTTCACAACGCACCACGTCCCACGGAGATTCCACAGGAGAGGATAGCTCCTCCCACGAAAGAAAAGTCTCCTTTGCCCAAGCTGAGTGAGAAGGAGAAGTTTGAAATGGCGCTGAGAGGGGAGGTGGCAGGACAGTTGGGTGCGGGCACAGCTCAAGATTCTAGCCACCACACACAGTCTTCAGTTCATACAAACAGTACTACAGGTGCTTCAGGGTTCGGTCATGCGTGGGGGGAAGGCCCTGCCAGCGGTGCAGAGACTGGTGATGGGGTGTCCTTGTCAGGTGCAGCAGAGAAGCATTGCGGAATGTCCTTGTTGGGTGCTGGAGACACAGGCAGTCAGAGGCTGCAGGCTGACACCCTCCAGCAGGTCAGTGCATGTCTGCCGCTTTGCGTTGTTTCTGGTGGAGTTGCAGCCACTACCAGTTTGCACTCTGTTTTGTTTGTTGTCAAAATAACTACCAGTTTGGACTCTGTTTTGTTTGTTGTCAAAATAACTACCAGTTTGCACTCTGTTTTGTTTGTTGTCAAAATAACTACCCAGGGGTTTGGCACTCTGTTTTGTTTGTTGTCAAAATAACTACCAGTTTGCACTCTGTTTTGTTTGTTGTTAAAATAACTACCAGTTTGCACTCTGTTTTGTTTGTTGTCAAAATAACTACCAGTTTGCTCTCTGTTTTGTTTGTTGTTAAAATAACTACCAGTTTGCACTCTGTTTTGTTTGTTGTCAAAATAACTACCAATTTGCACTCTGTTTTGTTTGTTGTCAAAATAACTACCAGGTTGGACTCGGTTTTGTTTGTAGCTGCTGCAATGACTACCAATTTGGACTTGTGTCTTGCTTGTTGTTGAAATGACTACAAGTTTTTCTTTGTCATTGAACTCATGTTTCATTTGTAGTTGTAACAACTACCAATTTGGAGTGTTTTGTTTGTATTTTTTGCAGTGACTGCTGATTTGGACTGTTTTGTAATTGTCGCAGCAACTAATGTTGTTTGTTGTTTTTGCTGTAATGACTACCAATTTTGATTCAGTTTCTAAGAAAGGAAATTTTGTTTCCACAGCGTCAGCTGAGCGAGAAAGAAAAGTTTGACCGCGCCCTGGCAGGTTTGTCTTCCAACTCCTCACCTCTGCCCCCTGTAGGGGTCACAGTTCAAGAGGCTGCCAATGGCCAGCTGCAGATGAGGATGGGCAGTGCTCAGAAGCTTCAGGGTCAAGGGTCAGCAGGAATAACTGCTGACGTGGTTGGAGACCTGATGATGTCAGACCCGGCAGTTCCTTCAAGGTAGCTCTCAGTGCATGTCACTTCATCTTATCTGGCATCAGGTCTGGTCACCTGCAAGTCTCAGTAAATTTCCAGTAAACATGCCGGATCCAATTCGCATCTGATCCAGATTGGCTCAGAAGCGTTGGCCAGAAGTGGGCCGGATGATTCTTGCACACCGGCTTGCTTCCAGACCGGATCTGTTTGGCCAAAACCTGACACAGTCAACCAGAACCAAACTGGAACTGGGCTGGTTTTGCACAATATGATCTGGGTTACCTGTGGAAGAGCATGCCTGAGTCTGAAAGTGGGAAGCTGGTAGTGGGCCGGTTGTGTTCTGCCAGAAACCAGGCCCAATGATTGTTGCACACTGGCTTGCCTCCAAACAAAATGTGTTTGCCCAGAACCTGGCCAGACCATCCAGGTCAGTCTCACACAATATGTATGTCTGGGCCTTCTTTGGAAAAACAGAACCCAATCGAATGCAGAAAAATCAGGCATATATATAAGTCTGGCCCAGTTCTGGCTGCACCATGGCCGTAGTGGCCATAACCAAAACCGGCTGTAACCAAAACGGCTGTAAATCCGATCCAGCATGTTTACTGGTTAGCCGTGAGGGCCGCTGAGCCTAGGAAGCGTAGTTTGGTCAAAATATTAAAAAAAGGAAGGGAGGCTGCAGTTTAAACAAAGGTGACCACACTTTGTCTGCAAATTATTAACATTTTGCATGACTCCTTGATCTGGAAAACTCATGCTGATAATAATAATAGATGGCTCTTATGTAATGCCAAGCTTCTTTAACAGAACAAACAGTATGCTAACATACAGCATTCATGCATGTAGGGTATATAGGCATGTACATCATCAATGTGCTAACACACAGCATTCACACATGTAGGATATATGGGCATAAAATGACATCAACATGCTAACACGACATCATTCACACATATAAGCATATACATCAGTGTGCTAGCATGCAAGCATGCTTGCATGTCTGATATATATAAGCATATACATCAGCATATTATTTCCATACAGTTATTCACATTGACCAAGGTGTTCAGACAACAAGGTTGTGCTGTGCAGGGAAGTACTAAGTAGAAAATGCTGGTTGAGAAAGGCGGTGTCAAGAGAGGGGTGGTACGTCCAGATGAACAGGTTGCAGCAGAGAGGGAAGTGTGAAATGCTGGCTGAGAAAGGCAGTGTGGGGGGCGGAAAAAAGGGGTGAGGGTGGGGGGTGGGGGGTGGGGGCGGGGGTTCCAGATGAACAGGTTGCAGCAGAGAGGTGAAATGCTGGTTGAGAAAGACAGTGTTGGGGAAAAGAAAGGGGTGGTTCAGATGAACAGGTTCAGCAAGAGGGAGTTAATGGTGAGAAGCTGTGTGAGGGAAAAAAAGGGGGGGGGGGGGGTCCAGATGAACAGGTGTGCAGCAGAGATGGAGGTGTGAAATGCTGGTTGAGAAAGGCAGTGTGGAGAAGAAAAAAAGGGGGGGGGGGGGGGGGGGGGGTGTTCCAGATGAACAGGTGTGCAGCAGAGAGGGAAGTGTGAAATGCTGGTTGAGAAAGGCCGACTCAAAAGGGAGCCTATGCTCAGCTTTCCTTTTTATTAGAGTTTTAACTGTAGTCAGTCGATTGTTGTGTGTACTTGATTTGGTTTCACTGTCAGTGTGCTGCTGTCACCAGGGCTGCTGTGCCAGGCAAGTTCTCTGATGAGGATATTGACCTGGATGACCTTGAGAACCTGGAGGAGATGATGGAAGGGCTTCAGTTTGACATTGATGGATTCCTCGACCTTGACCAGTTTGACTTTGATGAGGTAGCCCCTTTTTTCCCTTTTTTTCCCCCTTTTTATTGCAGGCTAATATTATTTCATCTGACTTGTTGCAGATTCAGAATTTGGTAAAGAGGTATGATGTGGAAGCATCGGTATATTCACAGCCTTAAACAACACTTGGTTGACCTCATATAGAGAAGGAAAACCACAACAGGGCTCTGTTGACCTGTGGTGACTCCTGCCTGACACGTAAAAACATGACCACAACAAAAATGCCCAGTGTGGGATGATTAAAGGTTTTTGAACTGAATTGAATTGAATTAAAAAAGACAAGATGGATATACCAACCAAGGCCAATCAGCATTTCAGCACATTACTTAGCATTTGATGTGAGACAAACAACTAGGACAGAAGGTGTCAAATGTGTCCATTCAGTATGTTGAATGGCATAGTCTGCCATCTTAGTGTCCATACAAACTACATGGACTTACTATGATTATTTCCTTTTGCAGCAGTTATCAGTTGCTCTGTGACTGCCACCATAATGATGCCTTTGCCAAAATGACTGCTTGAGGTGCATCGGCAACAAGAACCGATCAGTCTTTGTATGGATGTGTTTATCTTCAGTCAAATATATCAATTCAGCTGGCCAGCATGCAACACATGTTTCCAGCAAAGCCTGTTTGCGGAAACTTAGTGAGCACAGTTTAATGACGTGACTGACATTTTCAGGATTTTCTGGAACAGGGCTGGCGTCCAGATGATACTCCACAGCTACCCCAAAAGTAAGCTGGTCTTGGTTTTGGTCTTGGTCACTTTCTGTGAACAGTCACAGAAATGTTGCATACACTCATGCATCCATCCTGGTTTGGGTACAGGGGCTGAAACATGTAGTATTTTTGGGCATGCTGTCATGGTTATGCACGGATTGGTGTTACTGTCAACATCAGTAATTCAAAGGCATATATATGTATTCTCATCTAGTTCTCATTTCTACACTCCATACACACAAACTGGAAAAAAGGCAGAAAAATTCAGAAAACACATTTGGTTTCACTCTTCTTGTAAATGTCAGGTACTTCTCAGTTGCACTGTTTTACCATCAAATAGGTTATTGTTTCTTTATTTGCCCTCTTGCATTCCATGGTCTGTCTTGCTGTCTCTGTTTACTTTGTATGCCAATGATGTGTCTGATCACTTTGTTTGTCAGTGATGTGTCTGATTGCTTTGTCAGTAATGTGTCTGACTGCTTTGTCAGTGATGTGTGATAACTTTGTCAGTTATGTGTCAGGTTGCCAGTAATACATCTGATCGCTTTGTCAGTAATGTGTCTGATCACTTTGTCAGTGATGTGTCTGATCACTTTGTCAGTAATGTGTCTGATCACTTTGTCAGTAATGTGTCTGATAACTTTGTCAGTAATGTGTCTGATCACTTTGTCAGTAATGTATCTGATCACTTTGTCAGTGATGTGTCTGATTGCTTTGTCTGTCAGTGATGTGTGATCACTTTGTCAGTGATGTGTCTGATCACCAGTAATGTATCTGGTCACTTTGTCAGTGATGTGTCTGATTGCTTTGTCAGTAATGTGTGTGACTGATTGCTTTGACTGTCAGTGATGTGTCTGATCACTTTGTGTGTGAGTGATGTGTCTGATTGCTTTGAGAGTGATGGCTTTGTGTGTCAGTGATGTGTCTGATCACTGTGTCTGTTAGTGATGTATCTGATCACTTTATTAGTGATGTGTCCGATCGCTTTGTCAGTGATGTGTCTGATCACTTTGTCAGTGATGTATGTAATCGCTTTGTCAGTGATGTGTCTGATCGCTTTGTCAGTGATGTGTCTGATCACTTTGTCAGTGATATATGTAATCACTTTGTCAGTGATGTGTCTGATCACTTTGTCAGTGATGTGTCTGATCGCTTTGTCAGTGATGTGGCTGACTGCTTTGTCTCGCCCACCACTCTGCCTGCTTTTTCCTTCAGCCTGCTTATGTTATCGCTTATGCTTTTGTCCCATTGAAGAAGATGCTGAGAAAGATGGAGTGGAGCACATAGATACCACCTTCAGCTGAACTGAAGATGCCAGCTAGTTACCTTTTATAGCAAATAGCATACAAAACACAGCTGCAGAGAGAAAGCTTTTCAGTTCAGAAATGATCACAAGTCGGGTTCATGAAATGCTGTAGGTAGAAGTTTACATGGAACATACACTTTGTTTGCCTAAGGTCTTCTCCTGCCTGTTGACGTCAGTTTTTGTCTGCATAAAACATAGACAGCATCCGTGTCAAACGAAATATGCTTGGCCTCATATGTGTGCCAATGTCAGATAAACACGGATGGCATTGTTTTGTTTGTTCTTTGTGAGACAGTGCAAGTCAGCTGTTCTGCTTTGCCTGTTCTGTATGTAGTTGTATTTCTATGTCAGATAAACACAGGTTGCTCTGCTTTGCCCTGTTCTGTATGTAGTTGTATTTCTATGTCAGATAAACACAAGTTGCTCTGCTTTGCCTGTTCTGTGTGTAGTTGTGTTTCTATGTCAGATAAACACAGGTTGCTCTGCTTTGCCTGTTCTGTGTGTAGTTGTGTTTCTATGTCAGATAAACACAGATTGGTCTGCTTTGCCCTGTTCTGTGTGTAGCTGTGTTTCTATGTCAGATAAACACAAATTGGTCTGCTTTGCCCTGTTCTGTGTGTAGCTGTGTTTCTGTGTCAGATAAACACAAGTTTCTTTGCTTTGCCTGTTCTGTGTGTATACATAGTTGTCATGTCACATAAACACAAGTTGCTCTGCTTTGCCTGTTCTGTGTGTAGTTGTGTTTCTATGTCAGATAAACACAAGTTGCTCTGCTTTGCCTGTTCTGTGTGTAGTTGTGTTTCTATGTCAGATAAACACAAGTTGCTGTGCTTTTTCCTTGCCTGGTGGTGGGTCTGTGCTTTGTGTAGACGGTGTCCGCATCTAATCTGTCTCAGTTACCCTGTCCTGGCCAGAATCCCCTCCTCCAACTCCAGCGCCAAGCCCCCGCGCCCCCCTCTCCCCTCCGTGCACGGGGGAGCCAGCCAGCATCCCGCCCCACCCCCAGGGAGACCAGCACAGGCCTGGCGCAGCGCAGACAGCCCGCTGAGTGACATTCAGGCCAGGGTGCCGCCTCTGCGGCCTCCGTCCTCTGTAGCCAGCGGCGAGGACTCACAGGCTATCACAACAGGGAGGTCGCGACGCGAGGAGAGACTGGCCGAGGAGTGGTGAGTGATGCTGATGCTGCTGTAGATGATGATGATGATGATGATGTTGATGATGATGATGATGATGATGATGATGATGATGTGTGTGTGTGTGTGTGTGTGTGTGTGTGTGTGTGTGTGTGTGTGTGTGTGTGTGAAGGGGAGGAAGGACACACTAGCATTCACCATGGGAATATTTTTGACATGAGGAGAGACTGGCAGAGAAATATATGTGTTTGGGTGTGTGTGGGGGGTGGAGGGGGGGAATCACCATCTTTCACCACAGGGATGTGATACACAAGGAGTGATGAGTGTGTTTGTGTGTGTGTGTGTGTGTGTGTGTGTGTGTGTGTGTGTGTGTGTGTGTGTGTGTGTGTGTGTGTGTGTGTGTGTGTGTGTGTGTGTGTGTGTGTGTGTGTGTGAGTGAAGGGGAGGAGGACAGCAAGCATTCTCCATGGGGATAATTTTGACATGAGAGATTGGCAGAGGAACGTTGGGGGGGAGGGGGGGTATGAACCACAAGGCCTTGCCACAAGAACACAAGGTCATATGGCATAATTAAGACTGATGGAATGATGATCCTGTATTTATACATGTGATGCATCTGTGCAACCATTCGTTGCATGGTGTAATTAAGCTTACCAAACTAGTTCACACCAAAACATTGTTTCATTTTCATGGCCCTGGGCTGTGAAAGAGCTCTCCTCCCCACACCTTCCTCTCCTTGCCATGTGCTTTTCAGCATGTTGACTGTTTCCATGCTGAATTGTCTTTGAATTGAATGTGCTGTTTCCACACTGAATTGTCTTTGAATTCAATGTTCTGTTTCCACACTGAATTGTCTTTGAACTGAATGTGCTGTTTCCATGCTGAACTGTCTTTGAATTGAATGTGCTGTTTCCACACTAATTGTTTTTTAATTTAATGTACTGTTTCCACACTGAAAGTTGTCTTTAAATTTAATAGACTGTTTCCACGCTGAATTGTCTTTGAATTTAATATATTGTTTCCACACTGAAAATTGTCTTTGAATTTAAAAGACTGTTTCCACACTGAATTGTCTTTGAATTTAATATATTGTTTCCACCCTGAATTGTCTTTCAGTTCAACGCACCATTTTCATGCTGTATTGTTTTTGAATTTAATACAGTTACCATGCTGAACTGTTTTTGAATTTAATGCAGTTACCATGCTGAACTGTTTTTGAATTTAATACAGTTACCATGCTGAACTGTTTTTGAATTTAATACAGTTACCATGCTGAACTGTTTTTGAATTTAATACAGTTACCATGCTGAACTGTTTTTGAATTTAATACAGTTGCCATGCTGAATTGTCTAGTCTTGGAATTTAATGCACTATTTCCATGCCATATTGTTTTTGAATTTAATGCGTTTTTTTTTCTTTGCTGTGTTTGACTTCAATGCAGACTGCTCACTCCAGGGATGTTGGTGTTGCAGGGGTTTCAAGGACAGCCGCACGGCGGAAATGATGATGCAGAGAGCCAAGAAGATGAAGTACAACGCTGAGCGCCGCAAGAAGCTCAGCAAGCTGGGTAAGGCAATGTGTCTGATTAGGGTTATCTCCCTTTGTTTCCCATCTGCTTCTCACAGTAAAACCTAGTTTGGTCAGGATTATGTTCAACTCCTGCGCATGCCTTTTTTCACTGAAGAGAGTGAAAGTGTATAATTAGATTCCAGAATCTCACCAGAGTGGATATTGGCAAATTAATGATTTCTGCCTTGGATCCCAACAAATAACAGCGGAGAAAGCATAAGGTCTAACAATTTGATGCCACCTTTATGGTTCATGTTAACCAGTAATTTCTGGTATTTTACCAGTTAAGATCAGCATATACCAGGGGGGGGAAAAACAGCAGTCAGTCAGATGTACCGGTTGTTATTTTCTTTGCTTCTCAAAGAAAAGAAAAAAGCAGAGTGCAATGTGTTGTGTTGGGGGGGGGGTAACTTGGTGTTTAACGCCCAATCAACCAGTGCGGTTATATCAGGGTGAATTTGGGGCGGGAGGGGGGGGGGTTGCTAGTAAGACTCTAGTAAAGGAGACCATCTATCTAACCGGTTACAGTGATTGTCTGACCAGTTTCCTTGAACTACTATAGCCACCTTATAGATGTTACAGTTTACACTGGTTTGAAAAATGTCAGCACAATTTGTGTATCTTTCAAGAGTTTGAAATGTGCAATTTGGGAAAAGTATGCGGTTCTTGTTTCTTTGGGAGCTAATCAAGTGACACACCCACATCATGTCGTGATGTAGTGTGGTTCTGTTTCTTTGGGAGCTAATCAAGTGACACGCCCACATCATGTCGTGATGGAGTGTGGTTCTCGTTTCTTTGGGAGCTAATCAAGTGACACGCCCACATCATGTCGTGATGTAGTGTGGTTCTTGTTTCTTTGGGAGCTCATCAAGTGACACACCCACATCATGTCGTGATGGGCTGGATCACCATGAGACACTGGACATAGATGTATGTTTAATGTTATGTGTGGTGTTACATGTGATGTAATGTGTGATGTTGTGTGATATTACGTATGATGTTACATGTGATGTTATGTGTGGTGTTACGTGTGATGTTTGATGGGATGTTACTTGTGATACTATGTGTGATATATGTATGTTATGTGTGATGTTACATGAACTTTCGGTGTGTTGCGTGACAGATCCCCAGCAACGACTGCGACTGTTCCGTAAGCTGGAGGAGGCGAAGGGAGTGAGCGCTGTGCGGCCGCCTCCTGCCCGTGTTCTGCCTCGCAAAGAGTACTTCCAAGGTGAGACTGCTGTGGGAAGGAATGGAAGCAGACCGCACTAGTCATGCATCTGCTTCTTCTTTTTCTTTCTCATCTTCTTTGCCCTGATTTTACCTACAAACTTGAGTGTGCTTATTTTCTTCTTCTTCTTCTTCTTCTTCTTCTTCTTCTTCTTCTTCTCTCCTCCTCCTCCTCCTCCTCCTCCTCCTCCTCCTCCTCTTCTTCTTCTTCTTCTTCTTCTCTCCTCCTCCTCCTCCTCCTCCTCCTCCTCTCCTCCTCCTCCTCCTCCTCCCCCCCTCCTCCTCCTCCTCTCTCCTCCTCCTCCTCTTCTTCTTCTTCTTCTTCTTCTTCTTCTTCTTCCTCCTCCTCCTCCTCCTCCTCCTCCTCCTCCTCCTCCTCCTCCTCCTCCTCCTCTCCTCCTCTCCTCCCTTCCTCCTCCTCCTCCTCCTCCTCTTCTTCTTCTTCTTCTTCTTCTTCTTCTTCTTCTTCTTCTTCTTCTTCTTCTTCTCTTCTCTTCTTCTTCTCCTCTCCTTCCTCCTCCTCCTCCTCCTCCTCCTCGTCAACATTGTCATTGTCATCTTTTCCTCTTTTTCTTATTTATTTCCTTTTCTTCTTCTTTGTCACCCATTTGATCTACACAGTTCACTGCACTTAATGTTTTCTTCTTCTTCATTTTTCTCTTCTGCTTTCGCATGTTCCTCTTCTTTATCATTTTACTTCATTCTTTCTTTTTCAAATTCTTCTTCTTCTTCAAATTTCTCTTCTTTTTTTTCTCCAAATTCTTCGTCTTCTTCTTCAAATTCATCTTCTTCTTCTTTCAAATTCTTCTTCTTCTTTGAATTCTTCTTCTTCTTCACCCAGACATGACCAACAAAGATGACTGACTTTAAAACATTTCTCTTCTTTGTCATTTTTCCTCTTCTTCTTTTTTCTTTTTCTTCTTTTTTTATCTTCTCCTTTTTCATCTTCTTGTTCTTCCACACAGCGCTTGCTTTGATACAAGTGTGAGACAAATTTCAGTACATTGAAAGCAAAATGTTTGAACTGTGGTTTAATATGTGGTGTGTTTTGAGTGTTTCCTGTATCTCGGTTCTTTAATGGTTGATTACCTGTATCTCAACACTTTATTGGTTGGTTACCTGTATCTCAACTCTTTAATGGTTGATTACCTGTATCTCAACACTTTAATGGTTGGTTTCCTGTATCTCAACTCTTTAATGGTTAGTTACCTGTATCTCAACACTTTAATGGTTGGTTACCTGTATCTCAACACTTTAATGGTTAGTTACCTGTATCTCAACACTTTAATGGTTGGTTACCTGTATCTCAACACTTTAATGGTTGGTTACCTGTATCTCAACACTTTAATGGTTGGTTACCTGTATCTCAACACTTTAATGGTTGGTTACCAGTATCTCAACACTTTAACAGTTGGCTATCTGTTGAGGATGAGGCTCTTGGTCTCAGTGTTGCACAGCACAATTGAGTTACCATTGGGGACTTTCATTCAGATGTCGCACACCCCCAGCACGAAGGTCATGGCGATGATCTCAGGCTGACAGTGCACATTGTATACAGCAGACGTCTTAATCCAAACACTGCAACCAGGACAAACTCAGATGAGCTTATAATCTTACAGACATTAATTTATTCTAGCATCAGAAATGCAATGTTGGGTGGGATCAATTTTCATCATAATCATATGAATCCTAAACTTTGCAAGTGAGGGGTACCATGCAATCTGGGTTGAGATGAACATCTCAGTATCAGCCATGTCAGTCCTAGCGTTACTAGCGGCCATGGTGGTGATCTCAGATATCTGGCCTCAGCACACCCAAAAGGCAATCCTTTAAAACTCTGATCCTGGTATTGTGCAACTATGGACCATGTATCTAATCCTGATGTGTTACATTGTGCAACTATGGACCATATATCTAGTCCTGATGTGGTACATTGTGAAACTACGGACCATGTTTCTAATCCTGATGTGGTACATTGTGAAACTACGGACCATGTATCTAATCCTGATGTGGTACATTGTGAAACTACGGACCATGTATCTAATCCTGATGTGGTACATTGTGCAACTATGGACCATATATCTAGTCCTGATGTGGTACATTGTGCAACTATGGACCATATATCTAGTCCTGATGTGGTACATTGTGAAACTACGGACCATGTATCTAATCCTGACATGGTACATTGTGAAACTATGACATGGTATATTGTGAAACTATGACATGGTACATTATCAACCTATGGACCATGTATCTAATCCTGCCATGTTAATTGCCCTGATATAACCACGATGGTTGACTGGGCATAAAACACCAAGATACTAATTGCCATGGTACACTGTGAACCTATGGACCATGTATCTAATCCTGTCATGGTACATTGTGAAACTACGACGTTGTACATTGTGAACCTATGGAGATACTAATTGCCATGGTACACTGTGAACCTATGGACCATGTATCTAATCCTGCCATGGTACATTGTGAAACTATGACATGGTACATTGTGAACCTATGACATGGTACATTGTGTGTGAAAATATGACATGGTACATTGTGAACCTATGTACCATGTATCTAATCCTGTTGTGGTACATTCTGAAATTATGACATGGTACATTGTGTGTGAAACTGTGACATGGTACATTGTGTGTGAAACTATGACATGCTACGTCATGTGTGAAACTGTGACATGGTACATTGTGTGTGAAACTGTGACATGTTACATTGTGTGTGAAACTATGACATGGTACATCATGTGTGAAACTGTGACATGGTACGTTGTGTGTGAAACTGTGACGTGGTAGATTGTGTGTGAAACTATGACATGCACCTTGTGAACCTATGGATGGTGTTGATGGCAGCACGTGAGGAGGAGGCCCAGCAGAGGGAGCTGGAAAAACACCAGGAATACAGGACGCGAGCGGGCCGCACCTTTGAATGGCTCCACACCCAGGTTGGGGATTACAACGTCTCCAGCTCTCGCATCAACCCTGGGTATGAGTCCTGACTTGTTGATTGTCGACTGCTTTTATGCAACGCTATTCTCCACTCTCGAGCATCATGAGGTTCTGCATGAGTGGCTAGCTTTTTATCGCACATTTTCTTAATATCCGCCAAGGTGGTGTACTTACAGCACTGACATGGCGGGTGCCACATGAATCTGCTGCCATCTCGGTGCATTCTGTGTCCACCATACTTCATGGCAGTAGCCATGGCAGCAGATTCCTTTTCAAAACTGATGCCAGGAAGTGGTGACAATTGGCCAGCAGCCCTGGCAGTATTTCAGTCTTGTGGAATGGATGAAAGAATGTGCAAATGATGCTGTGTCAAAGGTAATGCCAGTGTTGGGGGGGGGGGGGCACTTGTTTCTTTTTCTTTCTTTCTTTCTTTCTCTCTCTCTCTCTCTCTCTCTCTCTCTCTCTCTCTCTCTCTCTCTCTCTCTCTCTCTCTCTCTCTCTCTCTCTCTCTCTCTCTCTCTCTCTCTCTGTGTTGAAGAAGGGGGATATGCAGTGCACATGTTAGATAATGGAGGCTTGACATGTGAATGTGTTGTCAACCAGTCATGCTTGTGTTGGTGATGGGGAAGGAAGAGGGGAGTGCATGCTGGATGACTGCTGCATGATGGGGATGGTAATGGCTTGCGTTGTCAACCATCAATATGTGTCTGCAGGCCAGCAGGAGGGATTTACAGCAGCGACAGTCCACCGATGAAGACCACTTCTGATTCACAGCTCTCGTGTCATCCCTCACCTCCAATGGTTAGTCACACTGTCTTTCAGCATAACACACACATGATTTGTTTAAAACTTGGTAGTGTGGAGAAAAGGAACCATTGGCTCATTGTTTGTTGCTGTCTGACAGATTGCTTGGAAAGAGTTTCAGTGTGACCTTGCAGTGTGACCCCCGTTTCAAGCCACTCACCTTGGCCCTTGGAAAGAGTTTCAGTGTGACCTTGCCGTGTGACCCCAGTTTCAAGCCACTCACCTTGGCCCTTGGAAAGAGTTTCAGTGTGACCTTGCAGTGTGACCCCAGTTTCAAGCCACTCACCTTGGCCCTTCGAAAGAGTTTCAGTGTGACCTTGCAGTGTGACCCCAGTTTCAAGCCACTTACCTTGGCCCTTGAAAAGAGTTTCAATGTGACCTTGCAGTGTGACCCCAGTTTCAAGCCACTTACCTTGGCCCTTGGAAAGAGTTTCAATGTGACCTTGCAGTGTGACCCCAGTTTCAAGCCACTTACCTTGGCCCTTGGAAAGAGTTTCAGTGTGACCTTGCTGTGTGACCCCAGTTTCAAGCCACTCACCTTGGTGCTGTATTGTCATCACCTCTCAATTAGATCTGATGCGGTCTTTGTTGATTTATTGGTGTACTCACAGATTGATTGTATGGTTGAATGATTGATAGATTGATGGAATGCATTCATTCATTCATGCACATATCCAGTCATTAATGGTTTTATTGAGTACATAATGAGGCTAATTATTTTGCTGTCTCATTACATTTTTTCTTTTTCTTTTTCCTTTTTTTCCCCTTTTTTTCTTTCTTTTCTTTTTGACTCATATGAAACAAAACAAAAGCTAAACAAATAAATCAGCAATTATGTCAGTGTCAGTATTGCCATAATTATTGTTTGAGGTGTTTTTCTCAGTGTCAGTACCGCCATAATTATTGTTTGAGGTGTTTTTTTGTTCTTGTTTTTTCTCCAGCCATAATTAAGCCAGTGTCTGTTGTTTGTCTGCCACACGTTATCCTTGTTTCTGTCCTGTGCTGGACTCATCCTGAGGTGACCCTGTGTGGTGGACAGGCTGTTAAGATCCTGTTACTGACCTGTGATTGATGTGTTCCTGTCTGTCTCAGCAACATGGACACAGTCCCCTGTCTCTGGACATGGAGTCTGTCAGCTATGCCAGTGGTCAGCGGCCTGTCAGACATCAGCGACACAGTCTTGGTGGGGAGGACCTCAGCCTCACTGGTCAGTCGTCTGCTCTGCCAACTATTCCACTGCCGGCGTTTTGGCTTTTTCATTTTGGGAGGCTGTTGGTGATAAAAATAATGAGAAAAGACAGTTGATGTGCATAACCTGTCAAGACGTGTGTGATAGCACTAGGCATGTAAAATTGCACATCATTAACTTAAAAGCAATCAAATAAAGTGGCAAAGACACACCTGCACACACACATACACACATGCATGCACATTCATGCATGCATGCATGCATGCACACTCACACACACACACACACACACACACACACACACACACACACACACACACACACACACACACACACACACACACACACACACACACACACACATGCACACACACCACACACACACACACACACACACACACACACACACACACACACACACATGCACAATATGATATTCACATAAAGGTAAATATACCAAACAGATGGGGGGAGGGGGGGGGGGAGATCAGAGATATGCTGAGAGATGGAAAAAAAAATTAAGGCCTGTCTGTATACATGTCTTCAGTTCAAAGTGGTGCTACTTGATCCGTTGGAATCAGAATTTGAAGTGTTTTCATTCAGCATTTGTTGTACAGGACATAGGTAGTCAACACTTTTCTTCTTCTTTTTTATCATAGAAGTACAGTCAGTTACCATCAGACCTGTTTGCCCATACGATCTGGGTGTATTTTGTATGCCTATATTTTCAGCATATGAAAATAGGGGGAATATTTTTTAATCAGATATAGTTTCAGACATGCTTTGCACTTTGTTTGTTTCCCAATCTGGAGTATGCCCAGTTCTGGGTTTTGTGTGGTGCACGTGTAAGTCTTACAACCTCTCCCTGCTGTAGTGTTGGTTTGTGTCCCATGCGTTGCGTAATCTCAGCACTGAATTCTTGGGCATCTCAAAGCGAGGCTTGTATTTCTGCTGCAAAGTACAAGTGTTCACCACTTTTCTGGAAGCTGTGTTAAAATTACTTTCAGATTATTTTCACAGAACAAAATGAAATGGAAAAGAACTGATGGGGAAAGTGCCAAAGCAGTGAGGGAACAAGTGTTCCTGTTGAGATACAAATCTGAGCCCGGCATATTGGAGTCTTCTGCTTCCACAGCATCTGCACACTACCAGTATTGCCACTCAGACTTTTCAGTAAGCCATGGCTGCAAAAACAACATGGATGAAAAGCGCTACCCCTGATCTAAGGCTAAAAACTGAAAATACTATAACTTTTCTGAAAAATACGACACCTTTAAAAAAAAAAATTGAGTGTACTCTTATCTGTATTTGAGCACACAGAGGTCTGTACCGTGCTGAGGAAGAGAAGAAGAAAAGAACGAATGTTTAACAACTCCCTAGCCACTCCCCATGAACGCATTTGCCCACCAGTATATCAACAGATCAGTGAACTTAATTGCATGTGATATTTTTGTTTTGTGACTGTTGCAGGCCAAGCCACAGTGTTGCCGCCAATCAAGACTGGCTCCGCCCCCAGCCAGCAGTCACGAGAACGAGAGAAAATGTCATGGCGGACAGAACCAGTGGAAAAGAGTGTGGGGTGGGGTGGGGGGAAGAAGCGCTCTGTCAGAAAATGACACTTTAATCCATCATAGCATTCATTTTCTTTAACTGCATAGCTGTCAAATCCATGCCAGCAATATATAATTATGTGCTTATGCTGTTCTGATCCATACCATGAGCTGCACAGTCTGTAACAGCTTTAATGAATGCAGTGGTTTGGAATGCAGGGTGACAACAGCAATGTGCAGGTCTCACCATGGCAGGCAATGTGTGGCATTATGGAATTGGGTCCTGCATGTTCTTGTGGATGTACCTTTCCATAGAAGGGAGATGGAGGGGGGTGTGTGGGGGCGGGGGGGGTGGGGGTCTACAATTGCTTCTACGTGCCCTGAGCAGTATGTGACATGATTAGGACTGGTGTGCTTTATTGTAGATTGTCTACAGTTGCCTGACATGATTAGGATATGTGTGCTTTATTGTAGATTGTCTATAGTTGCCTCTAACTGCTGTGAATAGTATGTGACATGATTAGGATATGTGTGCTTTATTGTAGATTGTCTATAGTTGCCTCTAACTGCTGTGAGTAGTATGTGACATGATTATGACGTGTGTGCTTTATTGTAGATTGTCCACAGTTGCCTCTAACTGCCGTGAGTAGTATGTGACATGATTAGGATATGTGTGCTTTATTGTAGATTGTCTACAGTTGCCTCTAACTGCTGTGAGTAGTATGTGACATGATTAGGATGTGTGTGCTGTATTGTAGATCGTCATGTGAGACAAAGGTGGGATGCGTAAAGTCTACAGTTGTTCAATGTAGTGAGCTGTGTGTGTATGTTGTTGTATGCAGTGAGCAGTGTGCGTATGTTGTTCTATGCAGTGAGGAGTGTGTGTATGTAGTATGATGGAAGACTGATTGATGCACATGCCCATAATTATGTGTGTGTTTGCTTGTGTGTGCTATAAGAATTATCTATTATTATTTACATATTGATTGTTCGTTATTTTTACTGTGGAAGGAAGGGGGGTTACCATTGTATGTGTCGTAGCTCCATGAGTATAATTATGGTATCTGGTGAAATTCTTAATTTTTGATTTATTGAGTGGTATATGTTGGAACTGTTGATTTTGATTTGCGTTTTGAAATTGGATGCACTGTGCTGTGCAAAAGGAAAGTGGAAGTGGGGTCTACAGTTGTTTCTGTCTGCCCATACTCACCAAGTGGGATCTGATTTATAATTATGATTTGTAAACAATCCTTTGGGCTGGGTTTTGGAAGGTCGTTGTTAATGCCACAAAATAAAGAATATGAGAGGACGGTTTGTTATACCCATGACTTTCTCTTTTTTTCTTCTTCTTTTCTATCTTTTCATTTTTCTTGTGAAAGAAATACACATTGTGCCCAAGCAGACCGCAGCAGAGTTCAGGAGCTGTGTGAAAGTCAAGGTGGCCGTCCTGGGCTCCCCATCCATAGTAGTCCTTATGGTCTCTGTGGACGTAAAGCAACACTGAATGTGAACAGACCGCAAGTTTGTAGGTAGTGTTGCTTAATGTCCTCAGATGTCAGTTGACATATTAGGGACAAGCTGAGACCAATGCCGAAGCATGGTTCAATATAGCTTTACGTCCACGGAAACCAGAAGGCTCGTTAGGACGGACAGCTCAGGACGGCCACCTCGACTCTCACACAGCTCCTGAACTATGCAAGTTTGTGGCTAAAAACTGTGCCTGTATAGGGTCACAGGGTGTTGTTGTTGTTGTTTGTTTTTTAACTCTAGTTTTTTGTCAGTAGGTGAGACCTCTAAGAACGAGCCGAGGCCGCACCCCAGGTGGTTTGTTAAAGAAGCTAGCCTTCTCGGATCCGAATTGAAAGTAAACCCGCGAGTGCTTGTAACAGGTAGAAAGAACGTAATCCGCAGTAAAACAAATTTACGAATGAGCTGATATCGATTTTATAACTTGTCGTTCTTTCCCGTGTGTTAGTTTTTGTGTCTCATTCGAACTCGAACTCGAAAACTTTAATACTCGAGGATAGCAGGGTTAGGTCCATTTGGACCCATCTAACGCTAACAGCCAGTCCTTGCTATACTACAAAAACAAATAAGCACGACTATACTACAAACAGATAAGTACGAATAAGCAATTGATTAATGAAGTTTCACAGAGTTCATACAAATGTGCAGAAACCTCCGAATTAAACATGTCATGGACATACATGACGTAATACATGACGTCACAGGTAGAACACCAGAAGCTCTCAGTTTTGCATGCGGGTCCCGTGGGGGAGGGGGGGGGGGGGGGGGGGGGGGGGGGGGGGGGGGGGGGGGGGGGGGGGGGTTCGCTTTTGTCGCCGATGTTTTATTTCTTTACTTGGGTCTATTTACTTTTTTATCTTTTTCTTTTTCTCCTGTAGTTTTATTTCTGTATAGTGAACTTTGATGACGGCTTGCAGCGTTCTAGAAAAGGGGAGCACTTTTGAGTTAACCCCTCAAAGCTCACTGTAACTGGTCACTTTCTTCCCGGTTTTTGATTGTTTTCTTTTGTCGTTGTTGTAGAATTAACCGTTAAATAAAATAAAATAAAAATCTAAAAAGAAATAGTGCAGAGAAATAGTGACCAAAATTGATTTAAAAAAAGAAAGGGAAAAAAATAAAAGGTTTCTGGCTTGGACCGAGAAGACTAGTTCCCTGAACAACCCTTACCGAATTTCTTAGGTTCATCATGAGCTTGTACTGGGTCAGTAATTAGTACGAGGTCAGCGTGCGAGGTCAGCTAATTCAAAGTGAGACCGAGGACGTGTGAACTCGTCCGCATCCAAATGGGAATAGGTCACGTATAGTGCAAGTCTGAATTGACTCGACCATTCGTGAAGGAATTTATTGTGGCATCTCGCTACATGAAATCACAGCCGCGTGACAAACGTGGTCACCGTGACCATGTTGAGCTTCTGAATGAGAGTGACATCGTAACACGCACACAACCTCGTGACTAAGAGTTGTCCTGATTTCATTCCCCAGCCCCCCCCACCCCCCCCCCCCCCCCCCCCCCACCCCCACCCCCCTCTCCCCAACTCCAAGATCCAGACACCCGTGCGATAGTCTGCAGTTGTTCCAAACTCCAAGCACTGGTTTACAACATCCTTCCATTGGAGGAAGGTGCCGGAAAGCGATGCTCGGAGTGTGCAGTTGTTCCTGACTCACGATAAATAGGCGTTGGAAACGAGAAATGTAATTCTGGATGAACCGTGCGCGACACAGAGAACGTATTCGACTTGTTCCCTGCGGCCCACTGTGGAGGCAGGGTCTTCAGTTCACCGAATCGTTGAACTGCATTGGGCTGCATATGACTGACACAGGTCTGCGTCCCGTGTTGGCTGATCAGTTGGATAACTGGGATAGTTCAGTTGGATAGTGGGAACAGCTCGGCTGGATAGCTGGGATAGTTCAGTTGGATATTGGGAACAGCTCAGTTGCATCACGGGGATAGCTCAGCTGGATAGCGGGGATAGTTCAGTTGGAAAGCGGGAATAGCTCAGGCGGATAACTCTATTCGATAGCGGGGATAGCTCAGCTGGATAACGGGGATAGCTCAGCTGGATAGCGGGGATAGCTCAATTGGATAGCGGGAATAGCTCAATTGGATAGCGGGAATAGCTCAACTGATAGCGGGAATAGCTCAGTCGGATAGCGGGAATAGCTCAGTTGCATAGTGGGAATAGCTCAACTGGATAGCGGGGATAGCTCAGTTGCATAGCGGGAATAGCTCAGTTGCATAGCGGGAATAGCTCAGTTGCAGAGCTCAGTTGCATAGCGGGAATAGCTCAGTTGGTAGAGCGTCCGTCCGACTAAGAAGCCATGGCACACTACTGACGCGGGTTCGAGTCCCCGGTGTGACAAGGGATTTTTCTCCCTGAGTCGACTTTACGTACAGACTCTGACGGTGTTCCGTGTGCAGTCGCATGCAACAACATAATGTTCACGTTAAAAACCCAAACACTGGCAGCTGTAGGCTATACCATTGTTTGGACACACGAAAATACAGGACACACTGATAGAAATGGGTGGATGTCGAACATTGTCTCTAACAGTCTGGACTTTGACTTATAGAGCATTATCTGAAATATCAATAATGTCATTAGTCTTGATGTAATTTATTTTTGGTTGTAGACGAAATGCATTTTTGTGAATCGGTAAAACTAAAAGCAGAGCTCACTCGAACACATCCCCCACCCCACCCCACCTACACACCCCACCCCACCCCACTACCACATCGCATTCAATACAAAATTTTAACTATCTGCTTCAATTCCATCTCTGAAACAGCCCCTCAGTATTTGTCAGATCTCCTTCAACCTTATACTCCAACAAGACAATTACGATCTGCATCTGACACACGAACCTTTGTCACCCCCCGTGTAAACACAAAAGCATTTGGTGAAAGATCTTTTTCTTATGCTGGCCCATCTGTCTGGAACGATTTGCCTCAGACACTCTGATTCTGCCCCCCTTTTTTAAGCCGCCCTCAAGACGCACCTGTTTAATAATTATTTCTAAACTGTTTTTCACAGCCCTGCCCATCTTCTCGTCCGACGCTCTGTGTGTGTTTGTGTGTGTGTGTGTGTGTGTGTGTGTGTGTGTGTGTGTGTGTGTGGTTAGTGTTATTGTAAAGCGCCCTGTGCTCCCACCTTGTGCGGTAGAAAATTCGCGCTCTGGAAATCCTCTTTATTATTATTATTATTATTATTATTATCACCTCCGAGTGTCAGCGCCTTGCCAAGCGACAGTTTGCCAGGTGGTAGGGCCAGTACTGGAAGTGACTGTAGGGAGACCAAGGCTGTCCCTGGCTGCACCACTGTGTCAAACCTGTGCCAGCTAGGCGACCGTTTGTGGTTTTACTTTATACCATGGCGGCCCTGTATCTTCATTCATTCACGGTCGGGCTAGTGACTCTTCTTACTGACTGATCATGAAAACGGGGCTGTCAGTGTGTGTGTGTGTGTATGTGTGTGTGTGTGTGTGTGTGTGTGTCTGCGTGCGTGAGTGAGTGTTTATGAGTGCATGAGTGAGTTTGTGGTGTGTTTGTGTGTGTGAACATGTATATATATATATATATATATATATATATATATATATATATATATATATATATATATATTGTGTGTGTGTGTGTGTGTGTGTGTGTGTGTGTGTGTGATAGGGGGGAGAGACAGAGAGAAACAGACAGACAGAGAAACATTTGTCACCGAGCCTAGCACAGTGTGTGCGCCGCATAGCATGGCTGAATGGCACCAGTGAGCTATGTCGACCTCGGGCACCAGCAGATCTGACCACTGGGGGGCCAGTCTCCAATAATTGCTAACAAAAACATCGATTTGACAACGTCTCTCTCTCTCTCTCTCTCTCTCTCTCTCTCTCTCTCTCTCTCTCTCTCTCTCTCTCTCTCTCTCTCTCTCCGCTGCACCCCCTCACTCACACCTCCCACCTCGTTCCCAGCCGTCGTGGCTTTTGTTCCGCCAGCAGAATGGACGCAGTGTTTAGCATATTACTGGACCTGGGTGTGTAAAGAACGTCTACATGCAGTCAAGCAGAAAGATCGACATACGCTTTGTTAAGCAGGTCGGTGGCCCTCGTTTTGTGTAGCAACACCCGGTTACCCCTAAGTTGCTTTTCAATGGGCTTAGTTTGAGATTATTGGCCAATCTGACCGGCATGCAAGTGAACTCGTATTCTGGTCACAAGTACAGGTGCTCAGTGTAAATATAAATAATCGTAGCTTTAACTGCGCGCCATCATGCGCGCCAGTTATGCAGTTTTGCATAACTGTCTGCTGGTCAGCGTCTCGTAAACAGAGAATAGCTATGCTAACGATGACGTCAGTGCAACTCCAAAAACACAATGGCTTTTTATTTTATTTTATTTTTCAGAAGAAGAAAACAAGCACAAAAACCATTGTTGGCTTTATGTAGCGCTAAGATCCTTGTCGTTGTGTACATTATTTCATTATTTTTTAACGCCGAGTTCTCTCAGGAGAGGTGTAGTAATCAGAGATCAGGAGCTGTGTCAGTGAAAGTCGAGGTGGCCGTCCTGGGCTCCCCCTCCAACCGTCCGCAATAAGCCTGATGGTTTCTGTGGACGTGAAGCACCACGAAAGAAGAAGACTGGAGAAGCGGCCTAGCGGCGGTCAGCCAGATTCAGGAGGTGGAGGGGGTCGGTACCTAACGCTGTTACTGTCACCACCAGAATGTCTTCTGCATTCACACGGGCAGCGAGGAGAGCCAATTTCATGTTTGTTAACTGTGAGTTAAATTGTTAACTGTGCGGAGCAAAGTCACTGGCAGTCCATAATCCACAGCAATGATCAGGAATGAGAGCCGAATCGATGAATCGAACCGACGATCTTCGGCTTATTATGCAGCTAACGCCTTATCGCCAGGCTAAACCGGTTCACTTATTATACTGATGCAAAACGTAATGTGCAGTCTTATAACCCTTTGCGAAATACTGATCGCCTTTGACCTGGTCAAGGCCATTCAGCTGCCGCAAGCGTAGCGAAAGTAAGTAAACACATAACGCTTGGTCCCACACCAACGTGTCTTAATTCCCCACTGGAAGTGCCCGGTGGAAGTGCTCGGGAAGGGGGGGGGGGGGGGGGGGGGGGCGGGCAGGGGGACTTCACGGCGGCTGGCCTGGCACTCCTTGGTCCTGTCGTATCATTGGCGGGAACTGCCACAAACATAATTTTGTCGCGACAACAAAACACGTGTTTTTCACGACAAAACGTTTGCCGAGACAAAAATGATACTTGTGGGAGTTCCCGCCAATTATACTATTGACAGCATACTAACAACCACAACAGCAATATGATACTGATACTAATGCGAACAGTCTTCTTAAATGAATTCCCTATTGACAGCATACGAACAACTACAACTACAACAGCAATATAATAATGATAATAATGCCAACAGTCTGCTCAAATTAATCCCCTATTGACAGCATAATAACAACCACAACAGCAATATGAATAAGCATAGCACAACACACATAATGTACATCGAGATGAAAACGTTGTCGTCAATAAAAAATAAAAAATAAAAATGTATATAAGAAAAAGAAACAGCTAACACATAATGTAGACACGGGTTCAAGCGTAACTATGCAAAAGATGCACACACACACACACACACACACACACACACACACACACACACACACACACACACACCACACACGCACACACGCACACACGCACGCACGCACGCACACCAGATTGATAGGGGTGATGGACAATGTTGCTTAGCTGAAATATTCTGAGAAGAGAAATGTCTTGAGTTTGCTTTTGAAGGAAGAAAGAGTAGCAGAGTGCCTGATGTCTTGGGGGAGATTGTTCCAGATGTGGGGGCCAAAGTGTGAGAAAGTGCGAAAGCCATGGGTTTTGCGGTTGAAGCGTTGGAGTTTGAGCATGCGTGTGTCTGACGAAGAGCGGAGAGAGCGGGAAGGACTGTAAAGGTGTAGCAGCTCAGAAAGATAAGAGGGAGCGGAACCTGTGATTGCGTTGTAACACATGCAAACAGTTCTGTATTTTATTCGTTCACAAATTGGGAGCCAGTGGAATTGCTGTAGGAGAGGTGTGCAGTTTTGATGGCGTGGTGCCCTGATAATTATAACCGTACCGGTTGACTGGGAGTAAAACACCAAGTTATTTACTTACTTACTGCCCCCCCCCCCCCCCCTCCCCTCCCAACTCACACATACACACACAACCACAAGTGTGCATACCTAATAATTGTAAAAACTACAACATTAAAATAACTAAGACGGTATGAATTGGTATGAATGTCTTTTGGTAGTTTTAGCTTGTGACAGCTTACATGTATGCACTGAATGTGTATCTGGCGCCGTGAATACGCAAGGTTTTGTGTGGAAGTTTTTGTGCGCCACACACATTTTTTCGTTCATATAACTATAAAATTCTAATGTTCTGATCTGCAATAGCTATAATAATATTACACTTAAAACTCTATATCTTCTCATCAGGATCAAGCTTCCCAACACACAACTAGCATTATTAAGTAACAACAAATACAACAATCACTTTAAAATACTACAATGAACAGTCATCTTCCATCAAGTAATATTAATAACAGATTATACATACACATTCATACAACAGTTGTCCATGCATGCAAATCTTCAGCAACAAACTTATTATTCACCATGGTAAGTTCTGGCATCTAAGATCAATTTGCGCTTAAAATTGCTATGGCTTTCGGAACACAGTTACATACTAATACTTGGCTCGGGTCTGAAGTGAATGAGTACCATGCAACCGGGGCAAATCATTGATGTCCGCTCGAACACCTTGCTGTAGAAGTGAAAACAATGCCATGTCGTGTGCCTGTGGCTGAGAGGTCGCCGATTAGGACGTGTCCAAGGTATCTTTCCTCTCAGTCAGCCGGACAGGACTGGTCACCGTGAAAATACCCGACAGCGTTTTGTCACCTGTCTCAATAAACATTATAGAACAACCCGCCGTGTGACGTTCCCATGTCGAAATTCTCTCTCAGCAACGCTCAACCATGCCCCCCCCCCCCCCCTTTCTCTCTCTCTCTCTCTCTTTCTGTTTGTTGCCTAAGAGCATAATTAGTTTCAAGGTTCATGTGAACTGATGACGATCGAATCTTTCTCGTCCTTTCAAGGTAAATCTTCGAAAACTTCCTTTTTCTATGCCTCCAGGGGTTCTATGATGTGACATTTGCCCTTTGTGGCCTCAGCGCCTCAACACTCAAGGTTTGCTGACACACAAGCCACTTGTGGTGGCCGTACTGCCCACCAATCTATCTGCCAGGTCAGTTCCCTTGCCGTTAGCTCGCCCACGACAGCAGATGGGGAGTCTCTGAAGATGAAAATCGAACATTTTAACATCCCGACCCTTCTAGTTCTCTGGGTGAGCCGGTTTGGCCTAGCGGTAAGGCGTTAGGCTGGTAAGCGGAAGGACCTCGGTTCGATACCGCTTCGGCTCTCCTTTCTCTTCAGAAAGGTTGTGGTTTGTGGACACTGTGACTTTGTCCATCACTTCCTACTGAAACATTAAAATGGGTCTCATCGCTGCCCATCTTAATGCAGGAATCATTCCGGTGGTGACAGTGTAGCGATAGGTATATAATCTCCCTCTCCCCCCACCTCCATACCCTTCCCCCCCCCCCCCTTTTCCCTGTCCCTAATAAGCCGTACGGTTTCTGTGGACGTTAAGCACCATGTTTACTTACTTACTAGTTCTCTGTTCACTGTGTGTAGCGGAGTCGTGGAAAGTTTGAGGATGGAGGCGTACTGCGTACGTGGCTAGCTGTCATTTCTCAAGAGGGCCGGTGCAGAATATAGTAAGCAAGAATGGTGTTTAACTTCCACAGAAACCATAAGGCTTATTAGGGACAGGGAGAGTGGGGAGGGGGTATGGAGGGGAGGGGGGGGGGAGAGAATATGACTGTGCTTCTGCTTATATTTCCATTGTCAAACCGCCGGACGTTGAGACGTCATAGGCTGCACTGTCTTCGCAGATTGCCGCGTGGTGGCACCTTCTTCTTCTTCTTTTGCATAGTGTCCAGCTTCTACATGATGAAGACTCTGACACGTTTAGTGCATGCTGGATTATTTTGTTGTTTCCATAGTCCACCGAACTCTGACATGGTCAACACGATCTTTAACGTGCGTATGTGATCTTTTTGCATGTGTATACACACAGGAGACCTCGGTTTAGTCTCATCCGAAGGTCTTTTGTAGAGTCTGCACAGAATTTGACTCCGAAGAAATCTCAAGGCGGGGTCAAAGCCTATTCGACGATTCAGGCGGGGTTGTTAACTCCCTTGACTTTTGGCCGGCATCGCTTAAGTCCCTTGGGTGCTTTTACTTCTGGTGCGTACTTTCTTCACAATGGAAGGCGGTGACAGTGAATTTGCGAATTTTACACTGCCAACTTTAAAGGCATTTTTGGAGGCCCGTACTCATAATGTGTCTGGCGTGCATAACAATAACTTGTTGCTCGTGCTATATGATTCCCCAAAACGCTTTTTTTTTTTACGAACTCGCGATCTTCTGGTCAGGCAAAAAACGACGCAAAGACACATTTTTTCCACCCTCCATCCCCTTTCCACGGTAATTTTTGCAACTGCAACAGTATTGGCATTTGTACTGTTTCGCGATTCTAGGTTCAATTTCCACTGTTATACACAGCGTGAAGCAACGCCTACTCAGAAATCGGCCCGGAAGTGACGCTGCGACCTCTCGCGACTTCTTGCGCGAAAGATTACAAAGCGCATTCACTCTGGCAAACCAGCTTCACTGAATCGCCCAGTAGCACAGAACGGTCAGCCATCCATTCGGTGACCACGCTCCATCGTGCTTAAGTCTGGCTTTCCAGAGCCTGTGGTCTCGCTCTGCGCCGCTGACTCTCCTGTTAAACCTTGCGCCTTGCTTGACAATGAAGCCCCACTCTGCTCAGATCCTCAGGTTTGCTTTTCGGCATGAAAATGAGGGAATGACTGATTAATTAATTAATTAGTTAATGAATTAAATATCAGTTTAACTCTCATTGTATACCAAATCGATTTAATACGTCAGTCACCGCCACCTCTCAACGTATGCACGCACACACATGAACACTTTTAACACTTACCAAGTGCCTGTGCACTACATACTCCGGGATGGAAAGGGGGAAGTGGGGAGGGTGTGGGGGGGGGGGGGGGGGAGCATTTTAATCAATATAGCGTGTGTTGTTGAAGCGTGTTCCAGTCCAGCTATTCCCCTCTGGGTGACTTATCCGCGGGGCCATTGTTGTTCGACATCTGCCCAAGGACCCATTCATGGCTGACGCCTTAGCCCCTTAGGAACGTTCACCGAAAGCAGATAGTTGTTTATTCGTTACTGACCAGCTCAAGTGGACCGGTATTGATGTCTATTGCTCGTGTTGTCCGGTACCGCGGGCGACGACCTGTTGTTGACATGGCTCAAATGGAGTCATGAAAGGACACCGCTCTTAGTCTTTGTTCCTTTGTTTCTTCCCGTGCCGTACTGTTGGCATACTGGTTGTATGTAGGAGAAGAGTAAAGCGCACATTCGTAAAGACTTATAATGCTCTGCTTCACTAAGTCTCTCTCTCTCTCTCTCTCTCTCTCTCTCTCTCTCTCTCTCTCTCTCTCTCTCTCTCTCTCTCTCTCTCTCTCTCTCTCTCTCTCTCTCTCTCTCTCTCTCTCTCTCTATGTATGTATGTATGTATGTATGTATGTATGTATGTATGTATGTATGTATGTATGTACGCTCTAATACGCATCATGCCTCAACTCACACTAAAATCATAAAACGAGTTAGTTCTTCGCTTGTCTAGTCCCGTCAGCCAAAGCCCACAGAGTCACTTCTGGACGAATCACACATTCAGAATTCGTCTACACCAGTTGAAAACGTTAGTCACCAGCTCACAACTAGACATCTGGTTCACAGTTCACAACACCACAAAGTTAACAGTAAAAGCAATCAACAATGAATAATAAGATCCAACCACCTAATCGGTTAAAACGAACGCTTGGTATATAGGTCTATGCGTGCAGTCACCCCACTTATTGACGTAATTTATCACCAGTTTGTCTCTCCCTTCTTCGTCCTGATTTATTACTGTATTTATGTTTGTTTATAAGTATTATATTATTACTGTTGTTATTATTATCGTATTAGGGTATAATTGCTATTATTATGGCTATTATTCACACCCATCACTCAACGAGTACAGTGACAGGTTTGCAGGTACTTAGTGTATGTAAATACGTCTTGTTCCATTTCTTTTCATCGCTCTCCCCAAAGGAGCCCATATCTTGGACTCTCTCGTTCGGATGGGAATCACGGTGCCTTAATTGATCCGGACTATTTATTATTTCGCGAGCTCTCAAGGTCATGATGTGTCTGTTTCCGCCTTGCTTAAAACAATTTTAAAATTATTTCGCGACCACTCAAGGTCTCTGCCTTGCTTGATTTAAAATATAATTAATTATTATTTCGTGACCTCGAGAGGTCGCGATGTTTCTGTCAAGGTCAGCAGTGTCTAAGCTAAAGAGACTTGAATATTAAATGAAGTCTGTATTGACGAGCCAACTGCTTAGAATAACTCGCAGCAGAATCCTTGATCATTCATAAATAATAAATACATAAGCATAATTATAAATATATGAATAAACAGAGAAAGATCTTTTTTGTTTAAATAATTAAAAAAGACAGAATAATAATTATATGACTGCTCAAAACGTTATTGACTGGAGACTAGAGGTTCGGTTGAAGAGTTGCATCTGACTAAATAGGGAAAGAATGGAACAAAAGACAGACAAAATAAATAATGATAATTTGAAAATAATAATAACGAAGAAGAAGGAGAAGAAGAAATTTCTTAATGGCCGACTGAAGGCTCAGATGAAGAGACATCTGACCAAACTGAGAAAGAAAGAAAGAAAGAAAGAAAGAAAGAAAGAAAGAAAGAATAATGATATCATGAGAAAGTTCTTAATGACCGACTGAAAGCTCAGATGAATAGACATCTGACCAAACTGAGAAAGAAAGAAAGAAAGAATAATGATATCATCAGAAAGTTCTTAATGACCGACTGAAGGCCCAGCTGAAGTCTGACTAAACTGAGAAAGAATGAAAGAAAAGAAGGGGGAACAAAGAATAAGAATTGTCATCAGAAAGTTCATAATATTAATTAATTGAGACAGTCAGAAAGAAAGATAGAAAGAAAGGATGAAATAAGAAAGAAAGAAAGATTAATCATTATAATTATGACTGCTCAGAAAATTCATGGCCGACCGAAGGAAGAGAGGGGGACAAAAAGACCTAGACGATAGTCAGAACGAGTTCAGAAAGAAAATCGTCACGACGATTAACCACCGAGAAATAAAAGAAGGAAAAGAAAGAGAGAGAGAGAGAGAGAGAGAGAGAGAGAGAGAGAGAGAGAGAGAAGAGAGAGAGAGAGAGAGAGAGAGAGAGAGAGAGAGAGAGAGATTATGTATTATTACAACGCAGTCATAATCCATGGCTATCCCGTTAATACTTTCACCTCCAAAGCCAAGACTGCATGGTTGAGCGTATCTGATTAATGCAGTTTAATAAGCTTTGTGCTAGTGTGAAGTCTGACTTAGAGTTGGGAAATGGTAATGCAACAGCAAATAATCCGCTGATTGAACACGTTGCCCAGTCTTCCGCGGTCCGAGCAGTCAGGCGTAGGCATTAACTGGCACTAAATAAACGAGGTTAGTAGTTTCTGAATCATATTCCTTGCTTGAATGTACATGCAGTTCGTTTCATTACACTCGATATCATTACAAGCTAAATGCTCTGTCAGTCGTGTCGGGCACATTAGGCCAGATACGAACGGACTGAATAGATCATG
>JABMCL010000055.1:0-2500 GCA_018857735.1 Alviniconcha marisindica | reverse complement strand
TGACCGTCAGTAGCTGCGGGACACTCACGACCCTCACTCACTGCACACTCACGACCCCGCTGCCCACTGTGGACAGGCACTGACCGGGGCCGACGTGAGCTGGACGAGGACTTTTTCCTTTCAAAATTCAGACAGGTCAGATTTGTTTGTTTGTTTCTTTCTTCTTCTTTTTCTTTTTTTCTTTTTATTCCTATGCTTTTGTTGTTGTTGTTGTTGTTGTTGCTTGTGCGTCTGTGTGTGTGTTTGTGCGCGCGCGCGCGCGCGCGCGCGGCGTGTGTGTGTGTGTGTGTGTGTGTGTGTGTGTGTGTGTGTGTGTGTGTGTGTGTGTTCTATCCTGCCTTTGAAACTAGTTTTCAGACATACATTTTTCAAAACAGTATACCTTCTTTAGTTCTTTCGATGTCGTTCTCGGCTGTGTGTGTGTGCGTGCGTGCGAGCGTGCGTGCGTGCGCGCGCGCGCGTGCGTGCGTGTGTGTGTGTGTTGTGTGTGTGTGTGTGTGTGTGTGTGTGTGTGTGTGTGTGTGTGTGTGTGTGTGTGCGCGTGTGTGTGTGTGAGAGAGAGAAAGAGAGAAAGAGAGAGAGTCATTGGCCGATACAGAAGATGATGCTATGGTTATTTTTATATAAAATTTTATTATTGTGGTTTCAGTCTTCACTCCCCTAATATGTAAGGCGATATTTTATTCTTAGCATCATGATTTCAGTCATCGACCGAAAGGAGGCTGCAATTTCGGATCATGGGGAGGGCAGTAGCCCTTCTCTTCCTTTTCTGCGGGTTATGTGCCCTTGGTGCTGCTCAGTATTCACCGCCATCACCAGGATACACGCCCTATCGTAAGTTTATAAATTTTTGTCAGTTTTTTTTTTTTTTTCTTTTTCGTGCACGAAACAGAACACGGTAACATGTTTTGGTTCTGCAAACCTTAAGCCCGTGCACTCTCACAAGCAGTCGGAAGGACTGGGCGGAGGGAGTTCTATGGGTGTATAAAATAGGTATTTTTGTTTTGTTTTGTTCTTTCTTCTTTTTCCCTCTCTCCCTTACTGTTCTTTATTACATAATCACTGACTGCTTATTTTCTTTTTCTTTCTTTCCGATACTGGTATTAAATTGATCAGATGTTCTACTGCCTTATTTACTGGTTTGTATGTTCATAATGTATAACTGAGTAAGGGGAAGTTGTGTTATCTGGCGCTGTGAACACGCTATGTTTTGTGTGGAAATTCCATGTATAAAATGTCATTCACTCATTCATGCCCCTTTATTTATATTTAAAAGATGCCTGTAATTTTTTTTTTACTCATCAGTACTTCGAAATTGTTAGACGGGTTTTTTACTTAACCTAAAATACAATCCTTTTTAAAATAGGGTTTTTGGCTTGAGTTTGAGTTCTCTCTCCCCCCCCTCTCTCCCCTCTCTCTCTCTCTCTCTTCTCTCTCTTTTCTCTCTCTCCTCTCCTCTCTCTCTCTCTCTCTCGGGACAATTTTTGTATACAATTTTTCTAAATCTTCATGCCTGTATGTATGTAAATGATTTCCTGCAAATTTTTTTTTATTTACCGTAGCTTAGCAAGGACTAGTTGTTTGACGGGTTTATTTGAGACCCCTTTTATGCACCCCTAAAAAATCCCCCGGTCCTTCCAACATTGTGAAAAAGATTTTTTTCCCTTCCGCACGCTTTTTAAGATAAGGGATTGACTGCTTGTGTTTTCTTTTTCCAAATAGTATATGAAATGATCAGATGTTCTACTGCCTTATTTTTGGTTGTATGCTTATAATGTTCCCCCAAGTTTGGGATTTATGCATGTGTGCATCTGGCGCTTTGAACACGCTATGTTTTGTGTGGGAAAATTTTCCTGATTAAAGTTTCACTCACTCATTCAAGCCTATATGATATAAAAGAAGCCTGTAATTTTATATTTAATCATCAGTAGCTTTAAAAAGGGTTTTGAGACGGTTTTTCTTTTTTGCCCTTTTTTTTGACAAACCTTTAAAATACAATCCTTGTCCCAAAAAAGTTTTCGAGTTCGAGTTCCCCTCTTTTTCCTTTTTTGGGCTTCTGTTGGGCTTTTTCTTTTTCTGTTCTGTTTTGTCGTCGTCTGTCTGTCTGGGCTGTCTCTCTCTCTCTCTCTCTCTCCTCTCTCTCTCTCTCTCTCTCCCCTCTCTCTCCCCTCTTCTTCTCTCTCTCTCTCGCTCCCCTCTCTCTCCGCTCGCTCTTTCACGTTGTTGCCCTCTAGAAAATAAAGCGTTTAAAATGGGCAGAGAGGTCTGCTTTTTAAAATATTGGCTTCAAGTGTATTCCAGTTGCCCCTTTTAAATGGTTTTTGATCGGGATTTGTTTCCCGCAATTCATGGCGGCGGGTCCTTCGCATCGTCAGAACCACTCGTGTGAAACGGCGGTACAGGATGCCGTGAAGCTGGAACTGGAGCCCAAGAAGGACGTCGTGTACTGCGCCGCCAGACGCGTGCTGTCGCTCAACTACACCCTGCGACACACGCTGAT
>JABMCL010003547.1:170000-172420 GCA_018857735.1 Alviniconcha marisindica | reverse complement strand
ACACACACTCACACACACTCCCCACACCCCAACACACACCCCACACACACACCCCACACACACACCCCACACACAAAAACCCACACACACCCAAACCCCGATATAAAACAGATAAAACCACACACACACCCACCACCCACACACACACACACACACACACCCCAAAACCACACCACACAAAACCACACACACACACACACGCGCGAACACACACACCACACCACAACACCACACAAATTAAAATTATCAACACACACACCCCACACCCCACACAACCACCCACACACACAACACACACACACCCCACCAAAACCAACCCCACACACACAAAAAGGGACCACACACATACACAGAAAAAACATACCACCCCACTGATAAACAAAAAGTACACCGAAAAGACAAAAGACACAGATGCAAAACTACAAAACACGCGCGCGCGCACCGCCCCCCACACTAACATTTTTAAAACAAAAACACTAACGCGCCCCTCGAAACCCCACTGTTACACACACAAAACACACACCACACAAAACCACCACACACACACACACACAACACACACACACACACAAAACACACAAAAAAAACAAACAACAAAAAAAAAAATTTTCTAATAAAACCCCACGGGAACAAAAAACACGCGCGCACACGCACACGCCAAAATGCAAGCATACACAAAATAAACCCCAAAAACACCACACCCCACACACACCCACAAAACACAAAACCCCAACACACACACACACAACACACACCACACACACAAAACCCACCAACACAACACAAACACCACACACACACACTCACACACACACACACACCCACACACAAAACCACAACCCCACACACACACCCCCCCCACACCCCCACACACCCACACATACACACACATACACAAATACGCAAAAACAACAAACACTTCACACAAAAAACACAACACACACACCCCACACACACACACACAGAACCACACAAAACAAAAACACACATACACACACACACACACACCCACCCACACACACAAAACCACCACACAAACACACAACACACACCCACACACACCACACACACACACACACACAAAAACACACACACAACACACACACACACAGGGAACCCGCACACGGAAAACCCCAAAAGTACACCCACCCCCACATACAAAAAAAAACCCACAGACACACACAGCAACCCCCCCCCCCCCCACACACACAAACACACGGGAACCCCGCACGCGCGCACACACCAAAAAAACAGACAAAACACACACACACCCCACACATCACACACACACACACACACACACCCCACACACACACACACACACAAAACCACACAACACACACACCCCACACACACACCCACACACACACACACGCAAACACACACACACACACGTTTTGTTTTGCCCCAGACCCCACCCCACACGGGAAACCCCACACACCCCACACCCACACCACACACCACACACATACACACAAAACACACACAACACAAAACCCCACACAACCACCCACACACAAACCACGCACACAAGCACACACCCAACACGCGGGGCGCGCGCACGCCCCAAACCCCACACACAACACCCCCAAACACACACACAAAAACAAAACCACACCCCGCATAAACCAATACCCACACTCCATACACACAACAACAACATTAAAGCCAGACAACACACACACACACACATTCACCCCAACCACACACAAAACACCCCCACACAACCACACCCCACACACACACACACACACACACACAAAACGCAAAACCCAATACACAAAACACCACATACACACACACAAAAACCTTGACGCGCACACACACACACACACACCCCACACACACCACACACACAAAACACCACACCAACACACACACCACACACACCCCACACACACACGTTGATCCTCTATACCACACACACAAGACACGCACACAAACACCACACACAAAACCACACACACACACCACCACACACACACAACACCACCCACACACCCCCCCTTCCCTCTGTGTCTGATAATCCCCAAGAGCAACACAGATCACACACACACAACACAACACACAAAACACACACACACAAAATTACCCCCAAAACAACACACCCACACTTTACACACACACAACACTTGAGCACGCACCACACACACCCCCACCCAAACAAATAAAAAAAAAAAAAAAAAACCACACACACACACACACACACATACACAAAACCACACACACACACACAACACCCCACACACACACACACACACACACACACACACACACCCAACACACACACACAACCCATCTACAAAACCCCCCCCCCGCCCCCCCCCCCCCAAAAAAACACAAAACCCAAACACGCCGGGGCCCCGGCGCCCCCACGCACGCCCCACACACACACACACACACAAAACACACAACACACC